>JAODAL010003121.1:0-180010 GCA_025379985.1 Phyllomedusa bahiana
GGTTAAAGTACAAAATAGAAACTTCAAGGGGAGTATCTGGTTGATGGCTAAACAAATAAACACAGGATAAATTTTGGAAGACAGAGCGGGGGGAAAATATCTAGACAAAAAAGTACCATTAAACTAAGCAAGACACAGACAATAATGCGGGGGGATGGCTGGGACTTCTTTTCCCACGACAGGGCGTACCATTTAAAAACTAAGCAAAACAGCTAGACATATAATGCGGTGGGATGGCTGGGGCTTCTTTCCCCCAGCAGGACTACCCTTTAAACTAAGCAGAACAGCAAACATATAACGTGGGATGGGTGGGACTTGCGTTCCACAGACAGGAATTTTCCATTTTAAAATAACAAGACAGCTAGACAAAAAAGGGTGGGATGGCTGGGACTTGCTGTTCCACAACAGGGCATACCATTTAAAAAAGAAGACAGCTAGACATATAATCGGGGGATGGCTGGGAATTGCGTTCCACAGACAGGACTACCTTTAAAAATAAGCAAGACAGCTAACATTAATGCGGGGGGATGGCTGGACTTTTGTTCCACAGACAACATACCAAATTTAAAAAAAGCAAGACAGCTAACTATAATGCGGGGGGAAGGCTGGGGGCTTGCGTCCACAGACAGGACGTACCATTTAAACTAACAGAGACAGCTAGACATATAAAAGCGGTGGGATGGGTGGGAATTTCTGTTCCACAGACAAACTACCCTTTAAACAAGCAGAACAGCTAGACATATAATGCGGGGGGATGGCGGACTTGCCGTTCCACAGCAGGACGTACCATTTAAACTAAGCAAACAGCAAACATTAAAATTTTTTGGGATGAACTTTCTGTTCCAAGACAGGACTTTCCATTTAAAAACTAAGCAGAAAACAGCAAAACATAAATGCGGGGGGATGGCGGGAATTGCTTTCCCCAACAGGACTACCATTTAAACTAACCAAAACACTAGACATATAAGCGGTGGGATGGGGGACTTTCTGTTCCACAGACAGGGGCATCCATTAAACAAGCAAGAAGCAACAAAAAAAGCGGGGATGGCTGGCTTGCTGTTCCACAGCCCCGGACGTACCATTTAAACTAAGCAGAGACACTAGACAATAATGCGGTGGGATGGCTGGGAATTGGGTGTTCCACAACAGGGGCTACCCTTTAAAAATAAGCAAGGGAAGCTAGACTATAAAGCGGTGGGGTGGCTGGGACTTTCGTTCCACAACGGACTACCTAGAAGAAATGAAAAGGCGATCAATGATATTTCGGACTCCAAAGTCCGTTATTAAATTTAGGGGTAAAATTTTGAGGGTTGGGCCCCTTCTAAAATTTCCCCCTTTGAAATTTGGCACGGAAATTGGCCCCCAGACCTCGGTCCCCACAACCAACTCGATGCAATACTGCCCCTTTTTGGGTACAATACTTGTTCCACTCGGATAATGACACAGTCTTACCACTTCCACCCGCATCTTCACAAGATTTTGCTTTTGTTCTTGGGGTTGAATAACTTCTTTAAACCAAAGCACGTCACCTGAAACACAGAACTTGCCCTCCTTAAGGTATATGGTAGAAATTCACATCTTTTTTACTTTTTGAATAATTTTACGATAACGTGCAATAAACTGGAAATTTGCACCCAAATGATCCAGACTTGTGCAAGTCCAAAAGTTCCTTCTGATACTTGGCTGATTTTCTTTTGACTTTCCCAGATGTTACATACAAAGCAGTTATTTCTGGTTGCTTAAAATACACCCACAGGTGTTCTCTTTTCCAAGTTGTCAATAAACTTATCAAAGCTTCCAAAACATGACATTATTATATGGACTGTCCCAAATTGTTTAAATCACAGTAACCACTGTACGTAAACGTTTTTTTCTTTGCAGAAAGTAAAAAAAAAAGCCCTTAAAAATCTCTCTCCATTATTCGGGCATTTTCAAATAAAAGATCAAAAAGGCCTAAAACAGAAAGGTTTTTTTCTGATTTCATGTCAATACGGAAAAACTCAATTTTCTTTTTTATATAGTGTAGTAAACTCTGGGTTTCAACTGTATATCTAAGTGTAGAAAATAATTGACCCCATAGGGGTTTTCACAGATTTTTTTTAGCCTTGGGCCTAAAAAAAAATAATTTTTTTTAATTTTTCAAGGGGTTTTTGCACAAAATTTTTTTTTTTCCAAAGGGAAAGTTTTGGGAAAAAGCACCCCGAAATTGATTACCTATTTCTTCCAAGTTGAGCAATACCTTATATGATGGTGTAAACTGCTGTTTGCGTATATGGCAGGGCATACAAGGGAGAGGATACTATTTGACATTTGAATTTTGGTGGGTGTCATGTCACATTCATAGAACCCCAAAAGTACAAGAACAAAGGAAACCTTCCAAAAACCCCCTCCATTTTGGGTCAACACCCCCAGGAATTTACTTGTAATCTGTATTTTTGACACACAGGTGTTTCACAGGGTTTTTTTTAGCTTTGGGCCATGAAAATGTAAAAACCCTGTAATTCTGCTCTTTGTTTTTTGGCTTCATTGTCATGGGATTATACTCAGCAATCTCTGGTATAACACAGGTATAATCCATTGCAGCATATCAATGTCGCATTGTATCATGCCAATTGTCAATCATCCTGTTAGGTTCCACCTTCGGGCAGATCCTGAAAGGACTACACCATAGACAAACGGGAGGTCCTTGCTCCTTCCCTCTGTCAAACTCCTTAGCTGCCGCAATTATAATTGACCATGGGAGCTAAGGGGTTAAACTGCTGGGAACGGAGTTATCTCCACTCCTGTAACTGCAGGAGTCCAGCCGTCAGTCAATCAACCAGGCTGCGGCAGCAATCTTCCCGGCACAGCTCCTTTGCACGCACCATCTCCATGACCTGCTGATACATCATATAGCATTAAGGCACACTGCACCATGATGTACTAGTATGTCAAAGTGTGCTGATAGGTTTAAAATTATATCTGGTGATTGGTTCTAAAGTCATCTCTAAATGAAGTTGTATTCTACTACACCTTTAGAGCCTTGAAACATTAGTAGTACATTATTGTGACGGGAGTTTGGGGACACACCAGGGGAAACCTAGGGTTACTCTAAAGGGCCCCAGTCCGAACCTAACCACATGCATTAAACCCCTTTCCAGGCTTCCCTTTAGGCAACAAATGATCCAGGAAAAACAATTCCACAAAATGTCAAAAAATGAAAAACAACAACCAAAAAACAAAAATGCCCTTGAAATGCTTAAAACATAGGGCCACATGTATGAAAACTGTCTGGGTCTAAAACTTACTTTGTTTCCAATAGCAACCAATCAGAGTACCCCTCTCATTTTTCCAGAGCACTATATGCAATGAATGGGGCGCTCTGATTGGTTGCTATGGGCAACAAAGTGAGTTTTAGACCTAGACAGATTTCATACATGGGGCCCATAGTGTTTTTACATGAATTTTAGATGCATAAAAAAGTGTGTGACAAAGCCAAAAGGAGAGATATCAATTAGTGAGGCTGTTCTCATAGGTTTGATAACCTTGCCCTGTGCTGATGTGGTAAAAAAAATACTGAAACAGACTTGTCCATAGACATAAAGCCCAAGTAATGTCCTAATAACTTGGCTGATGGTGTATGCCACATAAATTACATTTTAGGAGGAGAGATGAAAATTCTCTCCAGTCATATCTCAAATATATTGTTGATGGGGGAAACTAAATGATCAGTCTATGGGAAGTCAGTATTCCAGTGAGGTTAACAATATTACAGAACAAGTCAGGATTTACACGTACAAGTGATTTCTTATTATTTTGGGGTGAGATGCTCCCTAAAGAGAAGGTAATGATATCCAAACCCCAGTTCTAGGCATAAATGTGCAAGTGATTCCAGAGCTAGCACGGAGCAATAGGAGTTCTGTCAGCATCTGCATGGTGCTTGATTACTAAAAGCCCAACCAAATAAAGTAAGAATGATTTTCCTATCTTCCTTGTTTTGTAAATAACATGGCCGAGCCATATGCTGTACGGTTTTCTCACTGATCATGTAATGAGACTAGACAAGCTTGAAAACCTTATTAGACATACAAAGTAGCTTTTCAGACAAATACTTGCATTTGCTAAATGCGTCTCCCATTCTTTCACTTCAAACCCGAAGATGTTAAGGAAACAACCACAGAAAATTATGCAATGTTAAAATCATTTCACATAATGGATGTGATCATCCTCCTTGGGTTTCTATTGACTGCATCATTCTCATTATTTTCATCCACCCAGTAAGAGGCATTAACTTCAAAAGTTCCCCATTGAGACTGAGTGGCCCTTCTTAATCATAACATTGCGGCATCCCATTTGACATCTGATGGCATCACCACGGAGAAATCTACACGATTCTCATTTGCGAGAGGAGTGAGGGAGCGCCAATGAGTTATTAGTCTCATGAATATATTTATAAAATGGTGCAAGAGCTGTGTATACAGTTTAGAAACACAACGGGGAACCTTTGGGAGGAAGATTTGTAAATTGTGTAGATCATGGATCTTTCCAGACAAGTAGACTTTGCTTTAGAGGTAAATAATGAATGGCAAGGTAAAGGTTGCAGGAGGGATTGTAGTGTGCACAAATCTTCAAGGAAATGCAATTTGCATACTATTATCCATGCTACTAATTTGATATGAAAAGTGGAAAGACTAGGAAAAAGGAAGAGATTATTTCTAAATACAAACTACAATTGTGTATTTTTTAGTTCTTTTTATAAGTTTGACTTCAATGTATTTTTTTTTGCATTGACTGTTTGACAGTTTTTAACAGATCAATCAAAACCTTTTTTTTTTTTTTTTTTTCAAACGATAGTACTTCAAGATCTGTATTGCACCTTTTCAACATCAAGGACTATAAATTGATATATGAGTACATTTAAAAACCACAGGGAACATTACTGAGTAGAGGACCTTCCTTCCCCTTCAGCACACAAACCACTACCACCTTCTTCCAGCCCAGAATTCTTCTTGAAATGGACTCAATAAGATGCTGAAAACAATCCATACAGATTCTTCTCCATGTTGACAGAATATTTGCTGCAAATGTATTAGCTGTGCTTTCATTCTGTCAATCTCTTGTCCCACCACATCACAAATGTTTTCTATTGGAATGAGATCAAGTGGTTGTGCCGGACATTAGATTACACTGATCCTATTGACATGTTTGTTGAGCCAGCTTGAGATGATGTGTTGTTTGTGACATTGTGCATTATCCTGCTGGCAGTATCCATTAGATCATGGGTGAATGTTCTGAGTAAAGTGGTTACCAAGCATATATCTGTATATACAGATGTAGCAGAGCTACCAATTGCCAATTGTCTACAGTTGCTTTTGTATACTGTGATGACTCACCACCAGGTAATTATAACTTAGTAGGTCTACTAGATTTCTTATGAAAAAAACAGGGATAATGAATTGTCATAGCAACATAAATGCTATCATAAAACAGACTCAGATTTGCTACAATGACAAACTCTCGCAAGTGCGAACAAGTATTTACTAAGTACAAGTGGCATACTCGGAACCCTGGGGTGGCCCCTTTAAGATGGTTGTTGTCACGGGTAACGGTGTATGGCACGAGGGTAATATGGTGGCTAACTTCCCCAGGGACCTGAGTACCCAAAAATTCTTCGTTGTCCCTAGTCCAAGACACCAATCACTAGACGGACCAATGCCAGGGTTCGGAAACAATCGGTAGTTGCATTTATTTGCAGCATTAACTAGTTGAGCCTTGTCTCTGGATTGCAACCCAGGAATACAATAACTTGTGATGCAGTAAAATGTCTTGACTTGAGTATGATGTAATTTTTTTTTTTTTTTTTTAAAAAAAGCGGCAGCTTTGATATTGATTACAACAGTCTCTGAGTATGTGTCTGAATCTGGTAACATTGAGTGCTGGGGAGTAGTATTACTTCTAGAAAGATATTGATTACAGGACCTTATTCCTGAAGAGTGGATTCCTACCCAAAGGTTCAGGCTTTGAGAAAAGACCCTGGTTTGAAGGACTCTGATTCTTGATACTCGGATTGAGACACGACTGAAGTACTTCCGCACGCGTTTGACGCATGAGAAGTGCGTGGATCTCTGACTTGAAAGCCAGGGAAGACTATGGGACTGCTGGTGGGGACCTATATTCCCAGACGTCGGACACAAGGTTTCTGACTGGACTGCACCTCCTGAGTAGCACTGAGATCCTGTGTGAGTCCTAGGTGGTAGTGAGAATTAAGGACAGGTTTGAGGTAGGCTAGGGGACTAGCAGAATGTGCTGAAGTGAGCCAGGGAGCAAACAACACCTTGACTTGCCGGAGACCTCGCACCACCTCCCAATGGAGGAGCAGTGACCCCTAAACTAACTAACTGCCTCTATGCTCTGGCCAGCCGTGGTGTTGCTATGGTAGCAGAGGGGTCACAGTCAGGGAGAGCTATTGCTTCATTTGAAAGACAGGTTATGCAGCCAATCAGCAGATATAATGTTATAACCTTAGGCAATGTTTTAACAATGGTAACCAAACAGAGAGGGCAACCCTAGAGAATACCTTTAGACTAGCAATATTATGATTTCTTTTCTGAACTGAAACATTGTGACCGGAAATTACAGCAAAATATGGAACAAAGAAATCTTCACAGTGCTGGGTCACTACAAATCTTCCCCTCTGAGAAAGAAGCCAGTCCTCTGTGACTGTCTAAAAACATGACTTAGTGCTAATAGACATTAAAAAACACAACCTGGTGTAAAAACATTATAATGAATATAACCATGTTAAGAAACACTTTGATAAACTGGGTAGTGCCTTGGTAGCAGAGCAGTTCTCTGTGGGCAATTAGTAACCATCGTCCATCATACAGCTCTGTGGCAGGCACTAGGCGAAAATAGAAGGCAATGTCCTCTCAGTCCACAGGCTGGGTATAGTGACTATGGTGCTCTGGTCTGGAGACCAGGTGTGAGGCTTCAAACGTGACATGGAATAGTTATCTACTACTAACTAAGGGCAATACAAATATACAGCAATAAATTTATATGCAAACATTTGTACAAGAAGGTTATATATTTATGCATACTGTACAGCAGTTCACTCTCTGTAGCGTACAAATAAATCTATTTACTCCCTTTTTTACAAAAAACGGTGGTGTTCCTTTGTTGAGAGTCTGATCTTCTGAGGGTGATGCTCTCTTCACAGATGGCTTAACTGGAACGATTGAGGAACTCGCTGGAGGCGGCAGGTATGTGTACGCAAGCCTCTTAGAGGGTGCAAAAGGATCAGGCAATATGTACTACTTGGTAGCCTGCTGGTATGATAGAACGGTGTAAATCTCAGGTGTCATAAAAGGTGGGTTATCTTGGCGGAGACTCTGGTACTGGCTGTATACTTGAACTGGTGAGTGTGAGAAGGGGCTAGGAATGGCATGTGGGTTTCTTCTGTCTTGGTACATAACGTTACCTGTTACGGTGTACTGTCTGAGGTGCCATACCTAGGCTTCTTGACTTCATACACATTTCAGATTTAGGGTATGGTATGGATGTCACTGTGTACTCGGTTCAGGTTTCCATAGACAGTCCAACTTGTCTGAGCGGTGATCATTTTCTTGGAGCCAAACCTTGTCTCCCACTTCTAGTGAGAGTGGCATTCGTCATTTGGTTGTATGAGCCTTCTTGTTTTCTGCGAGCTTCTTCCGTCCTTTGTCAACAATTCTCTCGGGCATCTTGGATCCTCCTTTGGTTGTTCTTGTACCACAATCTGTATTATGCAGAGGGTTTATGGAGTCGGGAACTTGTCCCCTAAAGCACGGTCTTGTGGGAGTTGACATTGTGTCCCAGAACATCCATAAGTTAGAATGGAGAATGCAGTGGCTAACAGTTGTGTGGTGTTATTGTAGATCTCACCATCTCGTATAGCAACTGTGGCCCATTCTATTTTTAGTAGATAGAATGCTGTATTCTCAACCATGTTGATAAACACTTGGTTGATTTTCTCGCATAGGGCCGTTCCCTTGAGGGGTGGTTTGCTGTAGTGCGATGCTTTTTTACATTCATGGTAGGAACAAAGGTTATTGGAAGAGCTGGGATTCATATGCTGGACCCCTGTTGTTCAATACGGACTTGGGCAGCCATAAGTGCTTCACGTACTCCCTCTAGAAGATGATGGCTTTAGTACGAGCATGTTAAGTTCTCTGAAGGAAACAACAACTCCCACTTGGAGTAGTTGGTCGACCATGTTAGGCGCTATGATATCAGAGATCTTGTTGGAGCCTATTTCACATGGTCTAGGCAAAACAGTTGGTTTGGCCTTCAGAGGACGTAAATGGTGCTTGTAAAGGTGCTATTGCTTTCCTTTCTCCCGGCTATGGATTGTTGCAGGCGGGGCATCATTACAACAGTTTCAATGTCGGTTCTCATGCCGATCCAATAGAATTCTGGTAGATGGTTGCTTCTTGTCTTGTAGACACGAAATGGCCGGGCACTGGTCATGGGATAGGCGTCGGTATATCTTAGCATCACGTCTTGGGATAATGATCTGGTGGCGTCTCTCGCTGAAACTGGATCCAGAGGAGTTTCTCACGATTAGCCTTTGTTTTAGAAAGAGTCTTTTCCTTTGTCTCCTGAGACGTCGTAGTTCCTCGTCACGGGTTGTTTCCTGATCACCTCAGCGGGGATTCTACAGTAGAGAGGTAGTCGTAGATTCTCCAAGAACTTCTGGACTCATCTTGGATAGTTTGCCATCGGGATAAGTCGATAGGGATCGAGACTTGAATTGAGCTCTCTATCAGGTTTAGGCGCAGTGATATTGTTCTGCGTAGAGATTCTCTGATAAAAGGAAGCATTTCCACGTCTTCCAGTCGTCTTCCTTGGTGGCTCCTCACTTTGGTAGGCGGGATAACGAGTCAGCGTTCACGTTTGTCTTGCCCACTTGGTATTTGATCTCGAGTTAAAGCTGGCCAGTCTGGATCCCAACGTTGCTCTAAGGCACAAGCCGTGGGTATTGAGTGGTGTGCTAGCGGGTTGTTGTCCGTGTATACCGGTGACATGGTTGTAGCCGTGAGGTAATACTAAACTCTTGATGTCGGCCTCATCACAGAGTACTTGTAGTTCTAGCTTGAAAGAGCTATAGTTGTGGTCATTCTTTTCCGCTCCCCAGCTTCGGCTGGCGTAGGCAATAACCCTTTCTCGGTTGTCTTGAACTTGCGACAGGACTGCTCCTAGGCACTTAAGAAACTTGCATCCGTGTATAGAAGAATGGCATGGTTTTTAATCAGGGATAGGCCAAGATTGGAGGTGTGGTCAGCAAGGTTTTTTAGGGTTTGGAATGCTGTTTTTGATGGTCAGGACAACTCTAACAAAAGTCTTAGGTCATAGTGCTCTCTGGGACAAACACGAAGTGTTCGGTAAGTGGTTCCGCTACTTGTGCAAAGTGTGGTTATGAATCGGCGGTAATAGCCAGCAATCCGAGAAAATTCTTACTTCCTTAACGGTTTTAGGGTGTCCAATTTTCCTCAGCTGAGACTTTCTCGGGGGTCAGGCTGTATTCCTTCCAGCATCACGACATGTCCAAGTAGTTTACTCGTGGTGACTTGGTAGGTTGGCATTAGATGGTTTGATCTTGAGGCCATGGTATATTAGGACCTTGGAACACTTCGGACAATTGCTTGATGTGGTCTTCGTAGGTACGGGAATAGAACAATCACATCGTCAGATAGAGCAGGGACAACTTTGGAAATTAACATGACCGAAGCGTTGTCAATCCATCAAGCGCTGGAAGGTAGCAGGGGCGTTACCACAAACCCGAATGGCATGCTGGTGACTCATAGAGTCCTCATCGGAGTTGTAAATGCTGTCTTCTCTCTGTCACTCAGGGGCCATTGGTACTTGCCAGTATCCACTTGTGAGGTCTAGTTGTCGAGAAGTAGCAGCGGTGCCCTGAGCAGCGATAGATTCTCAATACGTGGAATGTGGGTAGGCATCTTTGTGTGGTGATGCGTTTCAATTTTCTGTAATCAACGCCAAAAGCGTATGGTCCCATCCATACTTTTCACCAAGGACTATAGGGGCGGCCCATGGACTTTGGTTTCTTGTATCCACCTTGGTTGGTCCTTCATTTCCCTTAAGTTGAGTTTCTTCAATGCTGATGTGGAAGGTGCCCCCGAATAGGCGGTGTTTTCTTGATGGGGCGGATTATCGCCAGAGTTTATCTTGTGCTGAATGAGGTTGGTTTTGCCTAAATCAGAGAATGTTTACTGATTGCTTCATTGTGTCTCTTAGCTAAATTTGCGAAACTCCATTGACTTGCTCGACCCTGGGGGTATTAGAATCTCCAATGCTGAGATCATCCCATCCAAGGAGAGTTATGTGTGTTTGCTCGCGGCTTAGTCTGCTTTACAGGAGCTCTATAATAGACTTTCTGGTATAAGCGATAGTCTCTTCACTCAAGACATCCTCCGGAATTGAGCTGGAAATAGAGCATCGCGATCAGTTGGGTAAAACTTGTAGATGCTCGCTGGGGGAGATCTCGGTGAGTTTTACCACAGGCGTACAGGCGAACAATTGCCATTCCTCGGAGAGACGGTTACGATTGCTCCTTCTCAGCTGTTTTGACATAGCAGGTCCCGGGCCCCCATACCAATTTCATATGGAAGTCAAGCAGAGCTTCATGTTGACGGTATTGTCCTAGTCCTGGACGATACTTCGGACCAGATAAGGGTTTCACTGTTGGTTGGTCTAAAACAATTGAAACGAGCGATCCTCTAGTGCGGACATGGCAAATCATATCCTCGATCTTTAACAAATTCAGGTTGAGTACGAGCGCTTTGATAGCTTTCTGTTACTGTTTGCTGCCTATAGATGGGAGGAAGCTTGGGGCAAGGGAGGCATGTAATAGCATGTAACACTTCCGAGTAAATACATGAAGCATCGATATTATACCTAAAACTACAGTGTGCTATTCTCCCTTTACCATCTGTAAACCTATCTTCTCCCTTGGTCTATGCAAGTTTCGAGTCTCCATTGCGTACAGTAGGTCCCAGTAGCCTAGTTGTTCTCGATAGGTTGGCAATTACCCGTGACCCAAACAATTTCTCAATTTGGATTTCCCCGCCCAGGACATAAACCATCATGGACCCCAATGTTTGTCAAAAATGTGTACGGGGCACGGTCGTAATTGAGAGCCTGTATCCACATCGGGCTTCAAGACCATGGTACCCTCTGTCTATCCAGTTGGTTACTTGTGGACTTGGCGAGCAGGAACCTTGAAGAAACCATTGTGGTTCCTCCCTGGGGCTGTGGTTTCTACTCCCGAGTGAAGGCCCTTGGACTCAGCGGGTATGCCCGTTCTAACTGGAAGCTGATTCGAAAGTGGTGGCTGTTCCATGACCGTCTACAGTAGCTACAGTAAGGTCTTTCTGTTATGCTAATCTTTGAGGCGGGGCTATCAGGGTTTGGCTCGGTCATATGACCAGGCTCTGAGTTACAGTTCTGCCTACACGATGACTCATGTGTGTATCGACGTTCGAGTGCTACCTTTTTTTAACTTCTTTTAGAACCTTGGCAGAGTGAGTCAACAAACTTGGGCAAGGGGTATAAGGTGCTGACTGTACTAGATGGGTAGGTGTGTAGTGGTCTGTGCTGCTTGGACAGCTTGTACGGAAGAGGCCAGTAGATTGGTGCAAAACTAGGGATTCCACCAGCCAGGTCTGGGGAATATGAAGAAGGAATGTAGCTGGTACAAGCAAGAGTACAGTCAATTACTCTTTTGCAATGTAGTGCTTTGACAATCATAGAAATGCGCAATACTCGGCTAGCGATCTTCCTGTGCCGCGATAACACTGCGTAGTTGACCTTTGTGCCATCTCTAGAGCTTCCACTCCCTTCAATGAAGCGATCAGTATTTATGCTCTCTGCAGCTGAAGGATCAATAGTCCGTAACACCTGGTGTAGGGCCTGTAGGCGCGATTGAAGTGCCTAAAGCATATTCCCTGTGTAAGTCTCACAACTGTTTCTGTCGTCGATGTTGTAGAACTTAAGGCGGATTTCGGTTGATGACTGTACCTCTAATTCTTTTCTCAGGCGATCATGGATTTGTTTGACAGTGGTTTTTCTCAGTAGCTGGCTTGAACGCAACTTCTTCTCTACTGCGGACCCATTCGAGGTCTGGCCCAAAGAGTAGCTGTACCTGCTGAGCAGGGGAATGCCGAGACAAGTTCGAGAGTGCGTGTTAACATTCCTCCCTTGAACTGTCAGCTAGTGTGTTTGGTTTCTCCCCTAATAGCTTGGGAGACTCAGACTAGTTCCAATAAAGAATAGGTACTTCCTATGCAACTGTAGGTGCCAGGCAACGTTGTCAATAGCAACAGTTGGTGGTTGCTGCAACCTTTAGCAGATGATGTAGACAAGGACTAACTAGGACCCAGCAGATACCATGGGTACTTCGCTGTAGACATTGTGATTGAATTGGATGTACTGTACCTCCCAACGATGAGAAAATAAATTGGGCCTGTCTCTTTTAACTAAAAAAATAATTCTCTTTCACTATAGCGCTGCTGAGGCAGGGTACCCCGGTTACTTGTAGTGCAAACAGCTCTATCCTGTTCTCGTGACGCCACTTTTTCCTTCCTGGCATGTACTCGGAAAGCCCTGGTAGGATGGCCCTTTACGATGGTTGTTGTCCACGGGTAAACGGTGTATGGCACCCGAGGGTAATATGGTGGCTAACTTCCCAGATGACCTGAGCTACCCAAAAATTCTTCGTTGTTCCCCCTCTCCCTAGTCAAGACCACCAATTCACTAGCACGACCAATGCCCTGGGTTCGGAAACAACCGGTAGTTGCCATTTATTTGCATCAATAACTAGGTGATCCATTGTCTCTGGATGAACCCAGGAATACAACTAACTGTGATGCAGTAAAATGACTTGACTGAGTATGATGTAATAGCAGGCAGCTTTGCAGAATTGTTTAAAATGTATCCCTGACAGTATGTGTCAGTCTCCTGGTAACTTGGAGATGCTGGGAAGTAAGTTTTACTTTAGAAAGATAAATGATTACACGAACCTTATTACTGAAGGTGGAGTCTTTTCTCCAAGGGCACAAGGCTTTGAGGAAAAAGGACCTGGTGTTGAAAGCGACCTCTGATTCTTGACATACTACGGAGTTTGAGACAGACTGACGCTCACTTCCGCACGGCTTTGACGAAATGAGAAGTGCGTGGACTCTCTGACACTTGGAAAGCCAGTGAGATGACATCATGACCGTGGTGGCAGGAGACCTCATCTATTCCCAGACGGTCGGACAGAAGGTTTTCTGACTTGGACTTGCACCCTCCTGAGTAGCCTGGAGATCCTGTGTGAGTACCTTAGGTGGTAGGAGAAATTAAGGACATGTTTGAGGCTAGGTCTAGGGGCCTAGAGAATGGCTGGAGGTACTGTGCCAGGGAGCAAACACACACCTTCGACTTGCCGGAGACACTCAGCCAACCACCTACCGATGGAGGAGCAGAGGACTAATACTAACTAACTGCCTAACTGCCTATCTGCCTCTGGCCAGCCGTTGGTGTTGGACATGGTAGCTGAGGGGTCAACATTTGGGGCAGATGCAGCCTATTGCATCATTTGGAACGAAGGTTATGCAGCCAATCAGCAGCTGCCCTACATTGTTATACATAGGCAAAATGTTATAACAAGGAAACCAAACAGCACTATGGGCGACCTAGAGGTAATAACTTTAGACTGCCAATATTATGATTTCTTTTCTGCACTGAAACATTGTACAGAAACAGCAAAATATGGAACAAAGAAAATACTTCTGATGCTGCGATCATACTCAAGGGCAAGTTTAATTGTGTTGCTAGAAAATAGCACAGACGTTTGGACACCTTGTAATTTCAGTATTATAGTTACAAATTACAATAGAAAAATTACATACCATATGTCCATGATTGTTCCAACACTCAGGTGGGGCTAAAACTCAAGTGTGGATGCAGCGAGGGAGTTGTTTAAACTTTGTTTCCCCTAATGATGAAGTCTTTGGAACCCATAAGGCAAGAACCAATCTGCCCTTAAGAAAGATTTAATTCTTGATCTCAAAGTTGCCATCAGACTGGATCCAAATGTTTTATACAGTTACATAAGTATTAAATATTATTTAATAGTAAATGGTTATCTAAGCTTTCTTGAAACCCTCAACTATTCCTGCTGTGACCAGTTCCTGGGGTAGCTAGTCCACAGATTCACAATTCTCATTGTAAAGAAGGCTTTTCTCTTCTGGAGATTGAATCCTGTTTTCTCTAGACAAAGGTAATGTCTCTTTATCTTTTTAGGGATTTTTACGTAAAATAGTTTTCTTGTCAGGGACCAGTCAGGGGTACACGAACAGACACAAACAGAGTGAGGCCCTGATACTGGTCCCAACCACTGTCCCTGCCTTTTGGGGTGCCCGACTCCTTAATAGGTCGGCCCCAACCAGAAGACTAGGAGCTACACTAATTATGTGCAGACACAAGACACAGACAAACGAAGACAAGAACATAATAAAGAGGGGTCAGGACCCTTAGCCAGGACAATACACTGGTGGGCGCAGCACGTAGCAATAATCACTAACGAGACCGAGGGAAAAGTCAGTAGCACCAGCTGGGTCAGATACCAGACAAGTTAATACAGAAGGAAACCACTAGCAATATGCAAAATGACCTCTATAGCAGGCAACAGATGGAACAGAAATGCTCCTATACATAGGAACCAAAGAAGGCAGAATTGTGGCCATAGCCGTGGACAGAAACACCAAGACCGGGTCTGGAACATGAAGCGTTGGTCCATCAAATGGAGAAAACCATTAATCAAAAGAAGTGCTGCAGGATTTCCTGGCCAGCGCGCGTTTGGGCCAGAAAATCAATCAAGACAAACAGTGAGGAGGAAACACCAGTTCAACACTAGTGAAACAATTCCCTAAGCCATCATGTCATAAGAAAACAATTGGTTTCCATCGCAACGGCACGCGGGCCGGCGACCAGAGCCCAAAGCTGAGGCTCTGTCAGGCATGATCATGACATTTCCCCATACTTTTTGTGGGGACCATTTATATACTTATATAAATTAATCATGTCTCCCCATAGCCATCTTTACTCAAGACAAAATAAGTTCAATTATTCTTATCCATATCCTATAAGTAAGATGTTCTACTCTCCCCTATCATTAGTTTGGTTCGTCATCTTTACATTTTCCTCTAGCTCCATTAGCATCCTTTCCTGAACTGGAAACCCAGAACCCTGAACAACATATTTCCATATGAGTCTACCACCAATATCAAATGCCTGTCCATGTCTCTTTTAATACATGCCAATATCCTGCTGACTTTAGAGGCAGCTGATTGACATAACATGCTGTTCTGTAGTCTATGTTTTTCCCTCTAGGACATATGGTCCATACAGATTATTTGTACCCAGATTCAGAACTTTACATTTATCCACATTGAACCTCATTTGCCAAGGTGGATGCACCAAACACCCATGTGTGTTCCAACGTCGATCTTGCAATTTATGAAATCTTCGATAGATTGCCTACTACAGTTCCATAGCCTTGGTGTTATCTGCAAAAATAGGAACCATGCTATTAATCTCCTCTTCTATATCGTTAATAAATAAATTGAATAAAAGATGACACAGTACTGAGCCTTGGGATCACCACTTTATTATCCGGGGGACCATTCAGTGTAGGATTTATTCTACCGCTTTCTTTGAGCATGATCAAATAGCCAGTTTTAATCCAATTACACCTGTGATTTCTAACCCTATAGACTCTAATTTACCCAATAAACACTTATGAGGGGCAGTGTCAAATGAGTTTGCAAAGTCTAAAAACACTATGGACAACATGTATGACTTTCTTTGGACTCCACATGGGCGGCATTTTTTTTTGCATCCACATTAGTTTAGGGTTGTAGAATGCTCAGACCATCGCCCCCATCAGCTAATTTCGCCTTGTTTGTATATACAGAGCTGAAGAACCTATTTAGTTCCTCCGGCTTTCTCCTGTTCCAGTGGGGGACCAGTCCCATTACTGTCTATTTAAGGGTTCTATATGCTTTGACTGTAGATAATCAGATGTCGAACTATAGGCAAAACGTTTTAGGCAAAGAAGATTTTTTTCAAGACGGGGGCGTAGTTCATCTATTAGAGTAAACAATATTGACGGCAGTTGGTGGAAGATAGCCTGTATATCTTAGGCTAGAAAGCGCTTAAGAGAGACGGGGACGAGTGGTCCTAGTACGCCAAATGCAACATATGGTGCCATAGGGGGACAAGGTAGGAAGATGGAGTAGGATGAGCACGTCCAAAGGTATGCTACTTCACCTCCAACATTTAACCCACCCACTGCTTGCTCGGTGAGAAACAAACTCCTCTCATAATTGTCAATCACCTTCAGTGTTGCATTCTGATCTTACAGATATCTACTGCGAGCTTTGAGATTACTTGCTCACATCTGTCACAGTGGTATTCACCCTGAACCTGCTGCTCCAGTAGTGCATAGATGTTGTTTACTACAGTTTTTCACTCCTGTTTGTTAACACCTACCCTGTTTAGCCAAGCAGTGCAATCAGCTGAATCAGAGCACCCTCATAAGAGTCCTGGAGTTGAATTTAAGCACCTGAGACCAGTTAACCCCTACCCTAATTAGATGTACGGAAGAAAGGAAAAATGGTATTTAACCTGTGACAGTAGTTCTAACACAAGCTGCAAGAGAAGGAACTCCTTGTGTATAATATATATGCAACACCTATCCACCACAATACACACTGAGCACTGATAACTCACGGTTTCGTTTAACCTCCCACTAGTTTTATCACCTACTCTCAGTCGAAAGCAACTCAGTTAGACATTATCTAGTGAGTAATTGCCTAAGTCATGACAGTATAAGAATAAATATTTTCATTAATACTTTGCTAAAATTAATTTTTGCTATATCATCATACAAGTGTGACTAAAAGACTCAACTGCCATGGGAAGCACAACTTTTTCCATGTTAAGCAAGTGCACAAATGTAAAGATGAAGTGCTATTTTCCAATCATATGTTTTTGCTTCATCATTAAAAAAAAATATTTTTGGTCAAAACAAGGCCTATCTCTGTGTCTCCATGCTAAAAGACTAGAAAACTGTGTGTGGTCTTAGCACAGAACCATAGGCTACTCTCTTTCATATACACCTAGAAGAAACAGTAGTAGAGTAGAGATGTTTGTAGCATGACTGCAGAATAAAATATAACAAATTAATTCCCCACGCTCCTCTAAAGACAGTTACCAGTCGAACCAATTATGGAGTTATATGCTATTTATTAATTTCTTCACAAACATTATAAAAGATGTATTTCCACCTCAGGCTTAAAGAGGACCTATCACCACCACATAAAAACACAAACATTTATAGTAGATGAAAGTATTAGACTTTTCTCAAGTACAGGTTTCACTTTAATTTTTCTAGAGAGAGGTCACGATCTGGTGAGATTCCTTCCCTGGGAGATTCCAACTTTGCAGAGGGAGCTGATTCTATACCACATCCGAATTGAGCTGTGTGCACAGATCTGGCCGGCATTCGTATTATTCACTTGTCCTTTATATATAATCTGAGAATTGATTCACCTGTTTTTCTTATAAATTCTTATAAAAGTGACTCACAAATGAGGTGAAGTAATTTCTCAATGCATGATTCTATACTGCTCTGGCAATTTCAAAGCAAAAATATAAATCCATTGTTTATTAAGCAGTCCCATTTTTAAAGAGGAAAATACAGTTGCTTGAAAAGGGTTAAACTGCTATAAGAGAACATAGCTGACTGTAGAGGGTTAACCTAAGTCTCTCACTAAATATAGGCAGTAGGCACAGCGCTCTGTGGACGAAGTGGGGAAGGGTTACCTATGTTGTTGCTTCAAGCCCCCTTCTCTTGCTCCATAATACATAGGTATTCGTATTACAATACTACTAATATGCAATAATAACATGAAGAGCATGAAGATAGCCGCACACATCTCTGTGTTTACACGCTGTAAACTTTACAGTTTACATTACTTTTAAGCTTCCTGCCATAATCTCCCTTCCACCAGAGCTACCTCCCCGAAAATATTGACCCTACCACTCTTATGCGTATTCTTAAAAACTTGGCAATGTGTTGCCATTACAGTCTTGTGTGTTCTTTAGCAGACAAAAAAGGTTCATAGCACTCCCTTACTTATTGTCAGCCCCAGTATCAGATTGGGGTTCCTAGGGCCCACAGGTGGAGTTGATTTTCTTTTTGGGCCCAGTGGTGAGGTTTATTTTAGGGACCCACCCTACAGCTACATTATATGACTGTATATGTCTCGTATGCGCTGCATCTTTCATTTTGCCTCTTCTGAGGATGTATAAAAAACAACTCCAGGTCTACCATGCTCAGGGGCCCACTGGGGGTTATTCCTATTTCTCTGTGGGCCAGTTCGAGTCTGGTCAGCCCTAACACATTTCTGTCATGGTATTGTGTATTTATCAGGGGAAAGCAACAATTGTTTCTTACCTTTTCTTGTTTGCTTGTCAGTGCTTTCTATGAGTTTTATCACATCCAGTAGGGCAAATGTAGTCTCTTTTGGACTACACTTGTTCTATTTCCAATTTATAGACACATTGGGCGGCATATATGAACGCGGCTGCGCCAGATATCTGCCGTCTTTTCAGCCCGATATCGGGCGCAGTCCCATTCCCTACATTTTTGAATGGCCTGTATGCCATTATCAAGCGCATTGCATAGCATGCGGCACTTTGTAATGCGCCCAATCTTGTGGTAGTCGGGGTGCACTAGAAACGTAGCGAAGCTGTAGATTTGTAGTTTTGCTATGGCATATCTAGGCACATTACTGCTGGAACAGTAATATCATTTTCAAAGTGGTATACCTGAACCAGAAATTTCGTACTAACGCTAGCATGCGCCTGATTTAGGACCCGCTGTAGAGCAGGTTCATAACTCAGGTGCATTCTAGGCTTTTATTATGCGCATGCCGCCCTTTATGTGCTTGAAAAAAAAAGTATGGTCTACCAAAACAGATTATGCTTGCCCTATAATTTCAGTAACCTCCACCAAGACCTCTCCATCGTATCTATCAGGATATATTTTCAATGTATCCCAATGAATACCTGCAACAGAGACTGGAATCATGATGTAAATGGGGCCTTACTTCCCCTTTCATAGAAGCTGCATGTCCAAGAATCACCAGTGCGATTTACAGGGCACCACTTTGTCCACACAAAATCCTTACAGGTCAAGGCCAATCATCACACTCTGTAGCCACAGCTATTCTTTGTCTCTTTTTTTGCCCCAGCACCACATTTGGTTTGCTAGTTTGCTACTGTGCAAATAACTGCTTGACATAAAAAGAAAATGTTCTACTTTAATTCCTAGCACAATACAGAAGTCTTTCTAGTGGGAAACCTGAACATTTTTGGCCACATGTATGAACATGTTTAGGTCTAAAACTCACTTTTTTGCCCATAGGTTATTATGGGCAAAAGAGTGAGTTTTAGACCTAAACAGGTTTCATACATGTGGCCCTTTATGCTCAAGTGAACTTGCCAACAAAATTGCCCATATTTGTACCAATCAAGCCACTCTAAAGGGCTCCCCAATGCAGCTCCATCTGGCTACCTAACCGACCAGAATTTCCCCCATCATTTTGCTAAGCTAAACAGAAAGCACTACATTGTGTAATAAGCATAATGCAAATGTCAGTGTTACAATTCCCACCAGCAATAGTCCACATAGCACCTCCTACAATAAAAGGCATGTATATGTTAGGCACAAATCATTTCACATTTTCAAAATCCCATGTAATTCTCATTACTTGCTGTTTCATCCTTCTTCTGTGCATGAGTGCTGTGTACACCACATAGTGGGATATTTTTGATTCAAGACTATTTGCATTTAATTTTTCTTTTAGATGATGTGAAAAAACAACAAATGTCTTCTTTTCAATTCACGTGTGGACCTGGAGTACAACCACTACCATATGAATAACATATTTGTTCATGCTTTTGTAGGACTTGAGCATCGTTACCGTATAGTACTGTCTTCTGTTTCCAGTAAGAGCTGTTTCCTAAGTGGTAATTCATTACCCATTAATAAAGCAAGGATTTCAAACTAAAATCTAATTCTCTGTATACATGACCCTTAAAGAATGTTAATATTTAATATCAGCAATCATGCACGTTCCTCTAGACATACTGAACTCTTGTTTCTTGTTTCATCTCATAGATGGAGCCCTGTTTTATAGATACAGTAAAATGGATAAAGTACATTTCCTGATTACTTACATTCACTCAGGAATCTTTAATGCCACCTATAGAAAACATATTCACTCTACATCATGATTAAAAGAATGTGAATTCATCTATACTTTATCTTGCTCTAATTCTTTCGGTCTCTGGTGACCATAAACAGTCCAAACTTAAGGTATTCCCTGTTTAATTGAAATGGTTTGTAACAAATAAATGTGTTAATTTGCTGTTTTTCCATCAGGAGCAATTATTCCAATTTGTTTTAAGACCCAGTTGAAGGCTCCCAAACACTTCACACAAGTAGTGAAAGATATTAGTATAGAATGTGCCAATTTGCCAGTGTATAATAATATGTTATTATTGTTTTCACTTGGACCAACCAAAAGACAAATTATATAGATCATGTTGGAATAAATATTACACATTTCGATATTCTTTTATATGAGCAGTTGGTTTATGTTATTCATGTTCCATATGTAGTGAATTTGGATATTCTTGCCATCAGTTGACAATGATTTAAAGTTTTTGAATATAAAACAGGAGTATAGCATAAGGGGATGCAGAGGTAGCCAGTGTATTCTGGTGTCTTAGGGGCCTGTTTTTCCACATGATAAAACAATATTATACATAGCATATGGTTGGTAGGGGGCCCCTGCTACAGATTTTGCATTGGTCCCAAGGAGCTTAAAGTTTGGACTTTTTATTAAAGTCAGTGGCATAGCTAGAGAGAGGGCAGCACTCATATATGGCTGGCATCGCACAATTGGCAACTCTCCTGAAACCCTGGAAAAATTAGCAAGGTGCTGCCTTGTCGGTCCCCTGGACGCCCTTTTGACTCCTCTGCACACCTTATGCCTCATTATCCAGCGCTGACCACTGACACCCATTGTATCCCAGATTCAGCTCCATTATTTGCAGCCTTACATATACCTCTATCCCCTCGTTCAAATTGTATACAGATGTTGTTTGATAAAGGCCTCTTGGCCGAAATGTCACATGGACATCTGCAGCTCACCTTTCTTCTATATTATTCTTAAATTTTTGCAGTAATCTACTCTACCATATGTAAATGGAGCAAATTTTGGCATAATACTATATTCACTGTAAATAAATTCACTAGTACCTTCGCATATAATTGGTGTGCCAGTGTATATCTTTTTATGCTGCCACAGACATAGTCTAAAAAGTTGCCTGTTGCAGGTACAGTACAATACATAGCAAAACAGTAATAGATTTTGAAAGAGATCAAATACATAATCTTAAAAATAAAAAAATTAAAAAGCAAAGCAACGTCAAATATTTGAACAAATAAACAATATAAATAAAAACAAAACTTCTGATTCCCCAATAAAAAAACAAACATTTTAATTTGTCCAAAAAAAACAAAAAAAGCAAGAAATACGTATAAGGCTGGGTTCATACAGCCTTATTAACTATGTCAGAGGTATCCATCAGGGTACCCTGATGGATACAGTGATGTAGCTGCAGCCGACCCAAAGACATTGATAGAGCAAATGTAGCCCTATTTGGACTATATTTTCTCTATTTATCAAACGCACACGCTGTCCATGTAGGACACACTGTTCTACCTTGCTTTTGTGTGATGCACAATTAGCATATACCAGAAGCAAACAGAGCCAACACAGTTCCAATAGGACTATGAATATCTATCTTTGAAGCTACCCCGTTGTAGTCAATATCGCTGTATGAATCCAGTCTAATAGGTACTGCCACATCTTAACACCGCAAAAATGAAAACCATACTAGAATTGTCTTTTTTTTTTTATCCAGTGTCACAAAAAATGGAAAGAAAAGTGATCAAAAACTCTTCTGTACCCCAACATGGTACCAATGAAAATGTCAATTTAACCCACAGATAAAAAATCTCTTACATACCTCCAATGACAGAAAACAAAAATTGTATGTGGACAGTGGCCTATAAAATAGACCTGGCCTTCAAAAAGTGTACGTGTGGTCTTTAAAACATGGGGCAAATTCAGGGACACACTTGATAATAAAAGTTATTTGTGGTTAGAGATATAGCAGTTCTATGTCAAATACTGGAAAAATAATTTAAACAACTAACAACATTTTCTAGTCAGCATAGAAGCATTTAAGATCTGAAGGCCGAAAAATACCAAGAGCTATAACTCACATGAACATCAAGATGTTTTCTCTTGATAATCTCTGTGTTACTATGTGTGAGTTCTCTTATATACTCAGTTGCTCTGCGCATGTACAACATGCATTCAAATGAGAACATTCTGGTGATTTCAAGTTTCCGAACCTTGAAAGAAAAGAATTAGCATTACAATGCATTATCCAGCTCTGTCACATTGATAACTGCCACTGTCAGACAACAATATCAAGAAACTTCCAGCTCTCCTTGGATCACAGAACCCTTGCAAATGACAGATTGTGAATGCAGATTTTAACCGTGCTGTACATAATTCAATCAGAGTCGTTTCAGACAGTCTTTCACATCCCTAAGGATTTGTTTCTCCTGCTTTCTAATCCTTTCTGTAATTATTGGTGAGGTTAAGTAATCTCAGTTTAAAAAACGTATAATACATATGCTGAGTCTATGGCTCACAACTATAATATACAAGCAGCTGGGATGACAGGCAGAAAACCCAGGTGCTGTCCTGGTTCTTTAGATAGGGTGGCAATGATGGAGAAAAAAATTACATTTTAGGGCTTTTTTTCTTTCCTGATTTTGACACTATACTTGGCCACTTTGGCTCAGACCTTAAAGGGGTTTTGTTGCTACAAAGATCATATCTGTAACGATGGGGACAGTAAAATAAGCACTTTTGCAATTGGTTTATATTTCCTAAATTATGTAATATAGCAGATATTAAAGGCGTTTTGCCACAATTTCATTTCATACCTCCTGTATCCAGCTCTTCAGCTCTGTGTGCTCAGGGGGGCATGTGCGATATGTTTGAATCATGTAACCCAGTGGGATGACATCACCAGGCCTTTCCTCTCTGTAGTCAAAGAAAGGTCTGTTTATGTTAAGCATTGTGAGTAGCTGAGAGGTAAAGTTTTTGCCTTACAGCACAAGGGTACTAGGTCCAAATCCCTGCAGGAACCAAACCTGTGTTTTTTTTTTTTCTCTTTATCAATTCACATACCTCTTTGAGGTTTCTTTTTTATTTATTTGCACTGTTTGACTAATTACTAAGGAGTACAGAGGACGGGAGTAGAGTGACAGCACCTAGGGTTTGAACACTCAGTAGCTGCCTGAGAGGAGAAGTGATGTCTGAGCATGCCTGGCCAGGACTGAGGAGCTCTCAACCCTGGTTGTATCCCCTCGAGATGAGCTGTAAACAATGGATCACTAAAGGAGCAGCTAAAACAAAAACGGTGCAGACTTTTTAATAATAATGAATGGTGAAAATGGTTGTTATTTAATTTGCAAGCTTCACACATCAATTTTACTTCATGGCAAAACCCCTTTAACTAATCTGTGTGTGTCTAGAGCTAAATATGGATCCTGGAATTGGGCCATGCCCCTTTGCACACACTCTTTGCTGTGATTGGCTGCGTGTTCTTTGGTTCATCCCTGGTTAAGACACACTCTCTATGCAGGACACGTCCCCTGTACTGTGATTGACTGCCTGCACTCTCTTCCCTCTGAGCTGTGTTAAAACAAAAATAAAAGTGGCTTTCTGTGCTGTCTGTGCCTGTGACTATATTCTCATTGTCCTTCACTCTCTTTGAGCTGTGTAATAAAACCTGACTGAGCTCTCTATGCTCCTCTCACAGTGATAGCTCTATGTGAAGGATCTGGGCAATTACTGAGTCTCTAGCTGCTAGATTCATTCTCCCCACCATATAACTCCCCCCTCCATATATAGCCTTATACACTCTGCTTCCCCCATATAACACATCCTTAGGGGGCATTCACACGGCACAGTGCAAATACCGGTCAGAAATCACGACCGATATATGCACTGTTTTGCGGCCGTACACACAGCCGCTGGGGGTCAGCTTTTCTCCGCGGCTTGTGGAAAAAAGCCCTTCCCCTTCACATTAACATATTTATATTCCGCCCGAAAACCGGGCAAAAGAATGAATGTTTGGCGAACCGTCAGTGGTCTGAAAGACCGCCCGGCGGAAAACCCATGGGGACCGCTGCATGGGTTTTCCATAGCGGTCCATTTTAAAAGTTGTCACCTGGTTTACAGACAGTTTTCAAAACCGAAAACTGTCTGAAAAACCAGGTGAAATCCCTTGCCGTGGGGACAAGCCCTTTCTACCCATCCTACACATATAACACAACCTTATACATTCTGCTTCCCCTCTTCCTCCTGCCTGATAACAGAGGGGGACCAGATTGCATTCCTCACATTTGTTTCATCATCTCAGGCTGTATGTTTAGCTGTTTACAGCAATGCAGGTGTTCTGGTTACAAGGAGCTTGTACAGCCTGGGAGGGAGCTGACAGCTCTGCAGGCATGAGAACTGACCATTGCAGGAGGTCTGCAGAGCTGTGACATCCTCTCCCTTCCACTGCTCACCCTTGACAGTTTTGTATGTGGCAATTCTTAGGGGGCATGTTGCGCCACATTGATAATGTGCCTTGACAGAAGATGGCACAAAACAGTCGCACTAATCCATGCCAATTTCAAACTGGCGAGAAAAATTGTGGGCAAATTTTGGCACATAGTTTTTGTCTCACAGCGGGACAAATTTATAAAGTGCTGAGAGATAGGTCCCTACATACTGATGAATGGTACACTAACCTACTGAATAACTATGACTGTCTAGTCTGCACCAGTTTTAATATATATCACCTGTAGTTTCTATGGCCAAATGACCCTTTGCAGCAGTATACATTAAGCTGTACAGAAAAATGCAAATTAAAAATATTATCTTAATGTTAATAAAAATCGCAGTAACAATGTAGTTTCATATAGGGAAATATAACTTGCAAAGTTCCTATTTATGACTTTTGGATGTCTTTTGTATGGTCGACGCATTAGAGCCAAACAGAGATTGCAAATTAAAAACACAAAGGGTTTTCTTTCTTTTTTTTAAGTAATAGATCAACAATCAGGAGCCTTAAATAGGTAAAACCTCTCCTTTGCTCACCTTTCAACTGTATCTGTGTCCAGAACAGGGATGTAGTTGAATACATTAACAGAGTACTGGTGAGATATTGGCTACTTGCTCCGCCACGTGTTGTCTGTTGGAACTGAATCAGCATCTCAAGTATGAGACGGGCTCTAGTCTCCCACAGCAGGGTGTCACTGGTGTAGTGTCCTGGACGAATTGATACTCATTGATTGAGTGTCTACCAGAGAGAGAAACTTTTTTTAGATACATTTTACTGTGTTGTCGCCATAAAGGATCATTTTCATTGTGTGGGGCACTAAGGAGTTATTTTTACACTGTAGTACTGTAGTGGTATTGCAGTTAAATGTCACTATCACCATAAGAAAATCTCTGTTACAAGGTAGGGGCACAAGGGATGTTTCAAGTACTGTGTTTGGAGCAATATTACTGTGTGTGGAACAAGGAATTTCAGTATGACACTGTAGCTAGCATTATTTTTTATGCAATTTGTGCTACAGTAAGGGTATGTTCACATGATGTATTGCGTGCTTCAGAAGCTCGCACTGATCAGCGTGTACTCCCGCAGCGCCGGCCACATAGACATGCTTTACTCATGTCACTGATCTCCCTGCGCGTACAATACAATCGTATTGTACGCGTGGGGGGACGAGACATAATCCGTAGTTCTATATGAGAGATATGGATTACCGTAATTATGTAGCGTATTTCCCCATGTATTAAGCGCAGTAGGCCACAAAAAAAGCAGCGAAATGTGCTTCAAAATAAGCCGTGTGAACATACCCTAACTCTTCTGTGGGACAAGAACAGACAAGCTAACCTCCACTCCCCAGGTGCATCTATAAGCCATTTATGTTGTGTTAACACCAGTTCAGTTGTTGTCCTTCCTAAACCACTTTTGGCAATACCATCGCACACAAGAACACCACACAAAATCTGCCAATTTGGAGGTGTTCTAATCCAGTTGTTTATGTATAACAAAATGGTACTTATTGAAATTACCTAAATCTTTGTGCTTACCCTTTTTCCTGCTTCTAAGATGTCAACTTTGAGAATTGTCTCTTCACTTGCTGCCATTTATTCTACTCCTTGACAGGTGCCATTGTCAGATATATCAACTACCATTACTGTAAAGCATGTACTTTAAACTAATTGAAAAAAATAATTGTATTTGGATTTTATTAAAGATGTTCATCCATGTGAATTCTGTGGCTTCTACATATCACTTTAGATCCAGTAGCCAGATGCAGAATCCCATTCACAGGTAAATCTGTCAGAGAACTTGTCTGACAGTTTGGTCTCCAACCACTCCTGTGTACTCCTTTTTGACAATCTAAGCTCAATCACTTCAAAGTCAATTGGACTTGACTGTGAAATGGATTCCACAGTGAGTACTAAGTATTTTGATACATAGAAGCTGCAGAAGCCAAGTGACTGAAATATTTTAGTAAGTCTCAGATACAAAAAAGATGTTTTAGTCCAAAATACACGTATTTTAGTAAAAACAAAATACCCAAAAGTATCCATAGGTTTTAAAGGATCTGCTGCTAAGATTTTGGTGCCATACTGTATATAACAGAGGGTGTCAAAGGTGTTTTGGTGGCACAAAAGAGTTTCTCACAGCAGTTCAATTGTCTTTCTTCATGAAAAGCGACAATCGGTTGTTGCCTTCTTCAATAGAAAATTGTCCTCCCTGTAGACGTCATTGGGACATGTCATAAGATATTATAATTGGGGGCCTGTCGGCAGGAAAATCTACCAAAGAGTAAAGTCTACCATGCTAATCCTCCAAGATGTGTTGTTCTAAATTTGTGCACAGGATACTTGACGTAGAACCAGAAGGCAAATTAGTATGCCATTAGCTTTAGGGGATATTTCATTTTACATTTATTACTGATACAAAGAATCACAAACAATTGTGCTGTTATGATGATCTCTATGAAAAGGAAATGTCACCATCAATGATGAGAATTAGCACTAGAAGCAAGTAATAATATCAACAATAATAGTAATAAACATAACAATAAACATAATAATAATACAGTGATTTTCATAGCAGGTGACAGCTCTCCTCTAAAGTAAATTTACCATATGTGCATGCTTAAGTTGACTCTTATTTTTATTCTGCACATAATATAATGTGGAAATGTGAAGGTATTTTGCCTAAAATAAGAATAATATTTGAAGTAAGCCAGTTATGTGGTGGTTTATAGTATTAATAAAATTGAAAAGACAGGTGGGAAATCAGCTATAAAATTGGGTTTATATGCTAGCAAAGAATTTACAATTCTCCCTGCTGGTCACAGCTTCAATGTTCATTCTTTGTCTTATTTCATTTCGTAGGTTAACAGGTTTTCATCTTCCTGCTCCGATTGTAAGTAGTGGAAATCGTCTAACTCTGTGGATGGTGTCGGACTACGCAGTCAGTGCTCAAGGGTTCCGCTCTACCTATGAAGGTCAGAATTTTGTAAAAATCAAATACTAGTAGCTGGATTGTTTGATAAAGAAAATTACATAGCTAATATTTAGATTTAATGTTTGTAATATAAATGTTCACTACTATCCTGTGGTTTTATTTTGTCAATGTGCCTTAATATTTCTATATGATAGTTTGAACTTTGTCTATTTATGTGTGTAACCCTCTTTTTATATCTGCAGAATATTATTATATGCCTCCTTCTTAAATGATATGGCTGTTTAAAGAGCACCTGTCACATAGTTTATGCTCCCCTTGCTGAGGGCAGCACAAGCTAGTGACAGACATGCTGTTTCCAGCGCTGTGTCCCTTATTCTGTAAGACGCAGACATTTTTTAATGTATTTGATGCTCAAATCTGGCATTTTCAGCCAGAAAAGAGTTTTGCTTGTTCATGAGTAGGTCTTAGCCCCACCCACCAAAGATGACGCCACCCACCTGTCAGTTATTCACATGTTTCTACCTATTCAAAGTAATAGGTTAATCAATTGTGAAGTGGGCGGGGCTAGCCTCAGGTGGGCGGGTCATAAAAAAACAAACTCTTTTCTGGCTGAAAACTGCAGATTTTAGCATTAAATACTCTAAAACTGCAGCATCTTACAGAATAAGGGGAACAGCGCTGGATACAGCATGTCTGACACAAGCTTCTGCTCAGCAAGGGGGGTATAATCCATGTGACTGGTTCTCTTTAAGGAGAACCAATGATAGAAATTAGATGCTACTTTAATCTAATACAACAAATTAAGCAATGCTGAAGCAACCTTATTTGAGAATACCTCACCCTTTTGTGAATACAGGTCCAAGCAGACCTATAGTATACATACAAATGCTGTGTAGTCTGATCCTGCAGTCACGTATTACTGGCTAATCCATTTTCCAATCTTCTACTGTCTAAAACATAGAAAAAAGAGGGGAGTGAAGGTGTTACATAACTGCAGTATAAGATTACTCAAATATTTTGTTGGTAGCTGGTTTTCATGGTAAGACATTGATTTGCATAACATTTGCATACCTCAAACAAATTGAATATTAAAAAGGGAAAAAGTGATGATGGTAAAAAGTACCCTTTGAGGTTGGTAGAAATGCATAAAATCACCAGGCAATCTAACAATCATTAGAGGGAAGAAGACATATCTCCCACCTCTGGGATGCGTTAATCACAAATATGATGTTAGCACTTAGGTACTGTTTTTATGTTTCTGCATGCTTTCCTGTAACTTTTCTTGACACCAAGTAATAACTCCTGAGTTTAGAGCAGAACATTCACTTTGTACAAAAAATTATATATGCAGATTTAACTGTTCAAAAATCACATATTATCAAACAAATCGTAGTTCAAAAGAATGACAAGAAAACTAATGAAATTGTGGGACTAAGATAATATCGACCAGGAAAGCAGCTGTGCACCCAACGCACATTTCACCCATGTTTTATCAGCAAAGCTTGAAGAAGTTTGAACAAAACGCACATTGGGAGTGCAACTGCTCTCTTGGTTAGTATTATCTTTTTGTCCTACAACTTTTTATATGTTTCTTGTCATGCTTAATAAAAAACATGTACAGTAGATAAATCAATAAAACCCAATGAACATATATAAAACAATCTCCAGTAAAACACAAGCCAGTGTAGGTATATAAGCCTCCTAGATAGAATAAAAAAGTTTTGTCCAGCATCCAACGTTTAAAAAATGAAATGATGAAATCATATATTTTAATCAGTGTGCGTTAAAAAGGAGAACAGCTCTGGGCAGTCTCTAGTCTCCTTATGCATTTTGAGTTAAAGGAGCTACAGGAGCCCTTATTCATAGAACTAGACAGTTTCTAGTCTAAGACTAAGAGCTCCTGTTGCTCGAAATGCATCAGGGGGACTACAGACTGCCTCCTTTTTAATGCACACGGATTAAAATATGTGATTTTATCTTAATATTTTTGAAATGTTGGATGCTGGACAACACTTTTTTCTTCTATCTTGGATTGTTCCATTACCTCCCGAGGGTCAGGGGCACCAACCCAACCTAACTTGGCCAGGAGCAGTAAAAGAATTGCTCTCTTTGAAATTTAAGGCTCCTAACAAAGTTTAGACATTTTCTATCACCAGATAACTGTAGCCAGTGGGACAGGCCACAGGGCAGCCAGTGAAACCTGCAGTGGTTCTCTGGGCATGGTAAGCCAGGGTCTTGTTTTCTTAGACAGAGAAATAAAGAGAGAAAGTTAGAGGTAAAGTGCTAAAGTCATATGCAGCATGTGCTGTAGGGTGGGCCCTAAAAACCAACTCCACTGGTGAGCCCAACAATCAACTCCATAGGTGGGCACCAAGAATCAGCTCTACTGGTTGGAACAGTTCCTTTTCTTCTCCTATTATATGTTTACTGCAAACAGGTCAACCGTCAATTGCCCCTATTTTATTTAATAGACCATTAGAACACTTTCTTCTAGATGGAGGGCTGTACTACTACTCATTAGCTTTCTGAGTTACGTAGAAGGACAAGTCTCTATGGTTAAATTGTTGGTTTCACAAGTCTCACTCCCATTCAAAATGATCATCCAACATTAGCAGAACGAACAGGTGTATCAAACATCTGGTGTACATTACAATGAATTATTGTTATTATTTTTGAATGAATTAATTGTGCTGCAAGCCATCTTTTCCTCACTGCTGTTTTAATTACCATAGTCGCCTGTTGATAGAATGTTACAGCTGTTACTATTATATGATAGTTCCAGGGACAGGACAAGACTTCTTAAGACCTGGGTGGGCCAGCTTGGTCACTAAGTTCGGAAACTAAGTCTGTGTTCTATTATATGACATTGTAGGTGTATGCAGGAACAGTAAGCATCATACCTAGAAGAACCTTTAATTAGTAAAGTTTCACTTAGTCACAAGCTGGAAGGTCAATGAAGTGATTCCAAAGCATCTGTCTCTGAATAACAAATGCTGTGGCTTACTATCAAGCAGGCTGGCCTATACCAAACCTAACAAGCTACCATCAAAAGTATCTTGTCCCAGTTTACTTCTTAATATGCATCACAAATATCTTCTGTCAATCAACTATGGAGGTGCTATAGAAATGCTCAGGGACCCACTGATCCAGGTATAAAACAGCTCAACACAACTGCATCTTATAGGATTAACCTGTTGCACTGCAATTTCAGCTTCCCGTCTCATACACTAATAAATATATAAACTATTCTGCAGCAAAGCTTCACGTAGATCACGTTTTTTGATATTTATTCATTTTAGAATCTTGGCTTATAAACTGGATCATTTTTGATTATCTATATTATGTTAAATTCTGAACAAACAAGGCAATAATTGCTTTCATGTTTTGCTCCCTTCTTGAATAGACTTGCAGTAATCCACCTTGTTTTTCTTTCGCATACTCACTCTATAAACCTTTTCCTATGTAATTATAAGATATTGTTAGCTGTGGAAGTAATGTAGACTTAAGTATACAGTAGTTCTACAAGCATGTTAATTTTGCTCAACAGTACCTATTTATAGCCTATGAACATTTTTGCCTTGGTTGGTTTTGAAAGATTAAAAACACAGACACAAGGCTATACTTACAGCTCAATGGCTGGACAAAAAAAACTATTCCCAGTAGGAGGCAATAAAAGCTGCAGTGCTGCCTGAGAGAAATTTGGCAGCTACAGCTTACTGATGCGCAATTGCTCACAAACCTATCCACTAGGGGGCCAACTGACTAGTAAAAAATAGCACATTGAAGAAGAACCATTTCACACCAGTATGCAGAAATGCCACAATACCATGCACACAAATACTGATAAACAACCACTAAAACACCTAATATTCATGAAGGGGGTGATTGCTGGTACTACAATTGCATATAGATAAGGCTTATAAAGGGTGCCAGTTATAAAGTTACGTATGGTGCATATGTGGGTATGTGGGGTTTTGAGAGACTATTATATTGGATAATTGCCTAAATGGCATTACCTGAAAGGAAATGTGTCATCAGAAAATGACCTATTGTTCAAGTCATGTTTTTATTTCTAATGTATTTTTTAAGAATTATCGGTTATGTTTTTTTTTTCAATTTTCCATATTTCTATCAATATGAAGAAACAAAAAACCCTTGAAATCTTGTCGTTTTCTCTTTGCCACTAAGCCTAACACTTCCTGCCTTGTGGTGATCATTTTTCAGCAGTTATTATCGTCACAGACAGAGTTACAATGAAAGATGAAATCCAGTGTGTAGATAAGAAAGGATCCCCCATTTACAATAGGAGGTAGATAGAGCTGCTTGTTTCCTCTTCCCTGAGCTGTGACTTCATTTTAGGTCACAGAGAATGCCTGGAAATCGTAAATATAGAAGTCAATTAGTCAACTCCTATGCCCATTTAGCTGCAGTATTTCATATCTCTAAATGCTATTAAAAACATCTGGAGCAAGAAGGTTGCCCCCGTAATCATATAGAGAAAACAGAATAAAAAAATGTACAATGCTTAAGTTAGTACGAAAAAATTTTTTGCCGATACATTCCCTTTAAAGATATATTGCCATGTGAGACATGTATGGCATATTCATATTATATCTACTTCTGGGCAACCAAGCTCTTGTAAGTATAGGGGTACCTAGCCTCTTTTCCTGCCAAGTTTAGTGGCTGGTGGCATCCAGTCATATGTGATATGGAAATGTTGAAGTATGTAAGAGTTAGAGAAAGAGACAGATTTGGGACCCCCACCTAAAATGTATCATTAGTGTTGAGCTTTGGATTCACGTTGGGATGATTCAGCCTGAACCGGATCTTAGGCAACCAATCAGCAGCCTACGGGGAAATCATGATTCAACCCATCAAAAACCTGCTGGTCAGACATGGAGAAGGAAATATATAATATACTTCTTTCTTCCTGTCTGACTGGCAGATTTCCAATTAGTTGCCCAATTTGCTGATTGGTTGCTCAAAATTCAGGTCAGGGCAAATTGTTCAAACCCAAATAGGAAGGGCAACACTACTTTATCATTAATCTGTGTTTCTGCTATAAATTTATGGAATAACAAACCACTTTTAGTGGAATCATTCACTTAACTGGAAACATATCTAGAAGGATTTATAGGGCTGTACTTAGCTGTTCATTTAGCAAATTAATGGTAATATAGTATGGCTGATTATATAGCATTAAATGCTTAAGATGTCTAACAAAATTAGTTTGAGTTTCATTGAGGTGACACTTTCCTTTGCTTTGTACATGTACCAATATGTTGCTTTAATTTTTTGTTGTTGTTTTGCCTGGAACATTTTGATAGGATGTTGTCTGGCACATTTAGCTATGTATTGTTATGATGGTTTCTAGAGATGTTAATATTTTCCAGGTCAGATAACACTGACTCACAAAGTTTTCAGGTCAAGCTGTTCTGAATTACAAGTCAGTTTCTGTGCTCTGAGGTAGAGCGGATACATTGAAACCTTGGCAGAGGTAATGAAGTACAAGTGCATTACTGCTATTAACTATATGTTAATTCATCCATCAATGTAACACAGGTGGACATATTAAAATGCCTCAGCATTAGTTCAAATTGAGGTAAACATTCCTCTCTTCATAATGAATTCCTATGCCATCTATGCCTAATCAGTAATATTCTGCAGAGGAGTAGGAGAGATTGCAATTCAATATCAGAAGATTTGGTGCTTTTTCTTTGGCAATACTATATCAATATCCAGCTAACATTTCGGTGGCCTTTCTCTATGAAAACTGTTAATCCGCAGTGGCCTTTTTCTATATTACATTTTCACTGCATTCAAAGATCTTTAGATCCATGAGCTGTATCAAACACTTGTCCTGTTGAAGTCAGTGGCATGAGCTAAATGCCAAGGGCCATGACACTCAGAAGAGTTTGATGGCTCTATCATTTAATGCATGGTAGGTGTGCCGACCAAAGCTGATTATATTACCATAAAAACGTAAGCCGGTTTCAACTATTTTGACAATTTTTTATCAATTTAGTATAGTATTTTGGTGCTGAGGGGCAGCATTTTTTGTATAGAGTACAAGCCTTATGCAAGCAGCATGACTCCTAACACATGCCCTTTAGCTGAAAGGGAATATTTTTGTAGATAACTTTAAGGGGTTCTCTTTTTATGTGTTATAGGGTTCAAAACTGTATTATATTAAACTTTGTAATTCATACTTATTAAAAATTACTTATTTGTCCTGCTGTGCAGAACCTGCCCTTCCTTTAATCCAGTGCAAACCAAGTATTGTTCATTGTTCACAAGGCCTCACTTAATACTTGTGCTTTGAAGTCAGGCTCCGTTCAGAAACACTCCCATGTAGTGGGTGTGACCTGAGTAAAGAATGATCTGGCTGCATTCACTTTTGTAAGCCTGGAGCTTGAAAGTGAAAAAAAGCAATTACATTAATTATAACAGGGGAAGGGGACTGTTTGTTTATCTTTGAGTCCTGCTGGCAGAACTTATTAACAGTAATGGTAGAAGAGGACAGCAGTTCAGAGCTGGGGGGTTGTGTACTGTCATGAAAATGAGGACTGCAGCTCTGTACAGTTTATGTAGTGACTCATGAGTCTTAGCTATCCTCAGTATCATGACAGCAAGTACAGAGCAGGTGGAGATTACACAACAATGTCAGCACAAAGAACCTAGCAGTGATAACGTGGAGGGCAGTTCAACATTGCAATGCAGTCTGGGAGTTGTAGGAAAGAGATGCGGGAGAACTACTGACATTCCCACAAGCAAGAAGTTTCACTGTAAAAAGTGGATCTTACGATAGATAAATAAAGAGGCAAAAGAAAATAAACACATAAAGGTAGTGAAATATCTTTACTGTTAAATATAAATGCAGGTTCCAGTGCTCTATGAACCTTTAAACTCCCGGATAATGCCTTTAATTTAATGTGATATTCTCATCTGGCAGTTTTTTGCTAAGACCATAAAGAATGAAGAAATTCTGTTCACTTAAATGGAAGTTTCAAATGCAGCCAAGCCCAATACTGTGGCAATCGTTATTTATCGAGAACACTATACTGATGCATTCTCATTAATAAGGCCATTGAATGGGATAATGGGTTCCTTAATATGAATATTCACTGTTCATTTTCCTGAACATTAAAAGGGAATCTGCCACATTGAATATGCTATCTGATCTGCTGGCAGCATGTTATACAGAAGGAAGATATACTATTCTGTACTTTATAATATATAGTTGTGTAGGGAAAGTTCTAATAGAAACGGTATTTGATTAATTTAAATCCCTGCTTATTTCGAGTTAGGGAATCAAGTAGGTGGTGTTATCTGAGATATCTGTCAGTCACTTAAATAGACTGGCTACCGGACTCCTTCAACCAGAATAAGCAGGGATTGAAATGAGTAAAATACAGAATCTTTCCCCACAGAACTATACAGTATATCAATCTGCTAAGCCCCTCCTGTTCTAACGTGCTACCAGCAGATCAGATAGCACCTTCAATGTAATAGTTTCCCTTTACGTTTTTCATTTGCACTGTTAGGGCATGCTCACACGACTTTTTGGATCCGATTTTGGATGCGTGTTTAGATCCGTGTTTCGGATCCTAAATGGACTCAAACACGCATCTTAGGCCATGTTCACACGGCTTAAAATGGGACATATTTCAGTCCGTAATTACGCGCCGTCAGGCCGTACTGAAAAAGTGCGCGAATTACGGCTGGAATATGTCCCAGTCATTACGGTAATCCACAGTTCTCATAGAGAACTATGGATTACGTCTCCTCTCCCTGCTCGGCGAAACCATATAAATGATATGTGAATTACTAGCGGCGTATACGCGCCGCTGGTAATGAAAGTCTATGGGCCGGCGAGGTGCCGGCCCCCCGCTCCCGCCCCGCCCCCGTCCACACGGCGTGTGGACATGACATACAATTAGGATACTTATGAAATAATCTGTATAAGAAAGCATGTACCTCTCATAATATACTCATCCCCATTATCTTGGTTTATTGGCAGTTATGAAATAATGTACTGTATATAAAAAAGTTCTAGATTCTCTGCAAAGAGGGGCTCTATAGCAAAATTTAAAATGTCAAGCCATGGTATGACTCAGTATGTAAGTACCAGATAGTCCACCACTTTCTTCTTACCCATGGAGTAAAGAAGGGAGACCTTAGAGACGACCCATGGCTGTTCCGGAAATGTCTGTTTCAGTAAATCCTTGTGTTCCCTGTAAAATAACAATTCTGGAGCATCTTCTCTCATCACTCTGTGCTGTACCGCTACTCGTTCAATATTTCTAGAAATGTGTAACTAGATCAGTCAGCTGGGTGTTACCAGTTGGGAGTGTGACCCTGCATAGTCTGCCACAGTCAAACCAGTGCTGATAGGGACACACTTCTTTGAAAACTGGAATGGTAACACCTATCTTCTTTCTAGAAAGAATAACAGAGGAACAGCACAACAGAGTTATAAGAGAATTGGGGAAGGGGAGCAATGTGTGGATTCTCATATGGTCATGAACAATGTCCTTACTGTCCTATGTATCCCATTGAATGAAAAGCTTGTGTATCATTTAAAGGGCTATTGCAATATTAGAACATGGCTGCTTTTCCGGATAACAGTGGCATGCCTGTCCACAAATATGTATCAATAAAGCTTCTGCATAGAGAGGAAAGCAACCATCTTTTGCTAAAGCTGAACAGCTTATTTAATGTTCCATAAAAGGAAACTAAATGTTCAGAACATAAAACTCTTTTAATGTAGGTCAATCTGCTTTTTATTTTCTCTTCCTTGGAGCAAAGATTCCAACATTGCAACTAAGGTTCTGAAAACAGAAATTCACAATCATATCGAATCTAGATGAATACAAGCGAACATTATATAACAATGGACTTGAATTCTCCTATAACAGGTTTAGTATTCACTTATAATTCCAGTTAAAGGTTACCCAACTGTGCTGGATTTTATAGTCTCAAGTAGTGTAAGAGATTTCCTTCCCCGTCTTTACTTGTCCCTCCTTTGACCTAGACGTTCTCAAATTATTACTTATGCAAAGGATTGCACTGGGAAAAAAAAATCCTGACAATTGCACATTCTAACAGCTGGATTCGGAGAGCAGTGCCAGTTTAAGTGGCCGTGAATCTTCTCAAGATGGCTTACAGGCATTAGGATGCCTAGTTCTCTTGGTGTGCCAGAATCATTTATATTTGGAACAGACTTAATCTTTGCTAGCAGAGCGAAAAGTTGCAGTGTTTGAGCACATTACAATCCCTACTTGCTATTTGATGTAGTTGTATTCTCTTCAGACCTAGGCACATGTCACGTGTCATGCCAGCTTGTATGTAGGAAATTCTTGCAGCCAGTTGCATGTGTCTATTCCTGTCCTTAGTTCGGAGTGAGCAGCAAATTGTATTGCATTTGCAATTTAATGTTTTAATATAGGCAATAAAGGATAATACATTAGAGATCTATGTACTATGGATACAGATATGTAAGCAGTATCATATTCAGATGCACTGTAGGGATTCTTGCATTAGCACTGTATGTTCGCTATGTTACAGTCAGCCTTCAGACATGTTATGAATTATGTTTTCATTTTGCAAAAAATGTCAATGCAGATTTGCTGTCTCTGCTCACTTTGACCACTGGGTGGCAGCCATCTTTAAACTCTTCAGTTGGCTATATCTGTAACGCTGCCTTCATCTTGCATTTCTTTGAAAAAGCTGAGAACAGAAGGACGGACATGGTTTCATGTTATTACTGATTCACAAAGCATTTGATTAAATTGGGCAGCTATTCTTAAAAGGCATAATAACTCAGAATACACATTTTGTCCAAAAAACAACATGACTTTTGAAATGACACTCTGTCAGATGATAAGACGCAACACAGAAAATGAGATCCTTAGAAGCAATAACACTGAAGATATAGCTCGGACTGACACAAATTATATGTGTTTTATCATTTCTGTGAGCAAAGTAAAAACTTTGAACATGTGTTGAGAATAGGCATCAATATAACTACAAATGAGGTCTCTATGTATGCCTCTGCTAATTAGTGCTGCCGCATCTAATGCATATTAGTTGGCATATGTAATGTTTTAGAATCAATTCATTGCTGGCTATGACTTTCCTTTCCTGTGCATTTAAGTAAAGATGTAGCAAAGATAAAACCTGATAGATAATGCAGAGATATTGTGGTGCAGAAAGTTACCTAAACTTTTTCAATGGCTTTTGTTGCTATCTAAGAATATCTTGTAAAACCAATTCACTTTGCAATATGTGTTCATTAGCAGTATCTTACCTATTCTGAGATATCCCTTCTTGTATGGCTACATCAGCTCCTCAGGTTGCTATAGCTACAGACCTGTTTGATCTCTCCTGATAGGCTGCCAGCACTGGTTGCTATAGCTACAGACCTGGCTTCTACTGCAGCTTAGTGGACGTCAGTAAACATGCCCCTGAATTCAAAGTGAAACCAAGAAAACAGGACTGAGGTAAGATGAATTAATGTAGTGAGACAACCCTTTTAAGTTTAACTTTGCTACATCTGTAGATAGTAAAATGACCATGTCTCATGACCTTGAGTGACTTCTAACACAGACCTATGACAGATGCCATTCAGTGTCATATATAGGCACTTATGTTAATATAGTCATACTTCTACAACACTATACATATTAGTTGGATATGCACTTTATAGTTCTATACTAATTCTAATTAGTAAGGGGGTCTACGGAAATGTTTACCCTATACATAATGAGTTTTTCTGGTACTAATAGTGAATGGGTACTTCCTAGTGTGAAAATAGCCCCAACAAGCACACCCCAACATGAACACAAGCCCCAACAAGCACACCCCAACATGAACACAAGCACCAAGGCAAGATCAGAAAATGTATTCCGTAAAGGGGTTGTCGCACTACATTGATTTATCTTACCTCAGTCCTGTTTTCTTGGTTTCATGTTGAATCCAGGGGCGTGTTTACTGGCTTCCACTAGGCTGCAGTAGAAGCCAGGTCTGTAGCTGTAGCAACAAGTGCTGGCAGCCTATCATGAGGGATCAAACAGGTCTGTAGCTATAGCGACCTGAGGAGCTGATGCAGCCCATACAAGAGGGGATTTCTAGGAAAAGGTAAGATATTGCTAATATATTGCAAAGTGATTTGTTTTTGCAAGATTTTTAACATAAAAAGCAATCCTTGTAGTGAGACAACCCCTTGAAAGAATAATCCTTCCAAGTTCAAGGTTTTCGTTTCATTCCCATTATATCCCCAGCAGCCACCTCTTTCCTCCATTGATATCCAGGCTGGGCAGGAAGCTAGCTGCTTCCTCCCACAGTAATGACATTATCATTCCAAGCTTATTATTATTTAAGGGGTGTTCCAAAACTAATGAATATTCATCAGTTCTTTGGAGGATGATTAAAAATAGAAGAATAAAAATTTACCCTGTAAACCCTCTTGTTCCAGTTACATACCAGTCCATGATGTAAATGTTCACGTGACCCTACAGCCATACATAGGCCACAGCAGTCTCTTGTTGAGTATACTGCACTGGACTGTGGCCTGTGATTGGCTAGGGAGGGGTCACGTGAAAACTTTATGGTAATGTCATTGTCCAGGATCACCAGGACGACCACGGCACCACAACAGGAGGGTTTACATGGTAAGATTTAGTTTTTTTTTATCATCCCCTGATAGATAAGCATTTATTAGTTTTGAAGTACTCCTCTAATATTTAGGGGGGTTGTCTCGTGACAGTAATTGACAATGTTTTCTGCTGGTTGCCAAGCAGAGCTTGTGAAATAGAGGGGCTTGTTTCTCCTCCCAGCAGGTAGTATCCTCACTCTCTAAAGACATGCCTCAAAGTGTACACGTGATGATTCATTCTGTGTCATCTAGGGGAAGGGAGAGGTTCTCAGCGATCCTTGGAATAATTGGAAGTGAAAAGCCTAAGTGTAATTCGATAGTGTATATCTACCTTTCTCGCCCTTTCTACATACTTTATAATTGAAATGGGTACTTGAAATTCAGGACTCTGGGAAAGATGGGTCATTTTTTTAACTCTGTCTCTGTCTGTATATCATGCAGATTATTATACCTCTGACCTATACGCTTTATCTGTTTGTGTTTACATGGAGCTGCACATCTGTCTCACAAGTGGTTAATGTGGAACCTCGCATCTGTCTCACAAAAGTTTTTACGTGGTACTGCACATGAGATTTATGTGAGTCTGCTGATGTAAGACTGCACCTCCTAAATGGGACTGCTGTGTTTTCCGTTTTATGTGGGACTGCACATTAGATTTACATGGGACTGCCTATGCAATATTGCACCTCTTACGTGGGACTGCTGTGTTTTACATGGGACTTCACATGAGATTTACATGTGACTGTCAGTGTAAGTCTGCACCTCTTACATTGGACTGCTGTGTTTTCCATGGGACTGCACATGAGATTTACATGGGACTGTCAATCGCTCTCTCTCTCTCTCGCCCGTGCATGCCGATGCTTGTGCATACATTCCCCTGCACATTCCCATCCGTGACCTATTCACTGCATCTCCTTTGCCTGCGTGTTCTCGTCCACGACATGGGTGGAACAGAACTCACCCGACAGCCATTAATTCTTTAGCTGGGCGCAACCTGACCTGGGCTCAAACACCCTTGCTAAGCACATATAAAGCAGCCCGTTCTCTTAAACCACAGCACTTTGCTAATAGTAACGGACATGCTTAGACTTTTGGTCCCCTCATTTTAAACTATGATCTTCGTAGTGGGACAACCCCTTTAACTTAATAAACCTTTTGGCTAGTTAAGGGAAGAATAAAAGAGGAAGCCAAGGTATGACTGACTACCAAGGATTTCAAAAGTGGGACGGTGGAATCCCAACTTCAACCAGTAGATGGATCATCTAGGTGACTAAATGATTGGCCTCATAGATTGTAATATGACTGGCAATAGTAGCTGTCGGACCAATTCTTCCTAAAACTAAAGCCAGATCACAAATCTGAAGGCACAAAATCAGTTTTTATTTTCAGCTAAAAGGGTGTTTTAATGAAGCGGCAATTGCTGGTTAATATCAGTGCATTAGAAGAATTGTGGTATTAATTACTATAATAATAAAATGTAGTTGCATGAGTTTGTGCCTGGATACTTTATAGTAAATTTTAACATTTAGAACTAAACTTCAAGCGCAGTCATCTAATAGAAGAACAGAGGAGCAGAGAAGAGAAGAACAGAGGAATATCGTATAACATTGAGTTGTTACACAACTGGCCACTCGGCTTGCTCTGCCATCAGCCGGACTGAAGCTGACAGTTACCAGGCTGTGCTTTAGTAGACACCCAGGATGCTTAGATTTGTGCTGTGAAGCACATTATTTTCTGCTTACACACTTGAATGGTCTTTATTAAAGTAAACCAACAACTGCGTCTTTCTACCCCTTCTGTATTTACTTCCTCCACTCTATAAAAGCTGCAATAAGTTTGTCCGTTCCTTTCCAGTAAATGTTACAATCTAGACTCCTCATCCTTTCAGTAGTCTTGTGTAACACATATCCAGCCAGGACTCTGAAGGGAATATGAATGACCAATACCCAAATTGTCTTCCCAATCCATAGCCCATTATAACACTACTACATTACTACTTGTCCTTAGTTGGAGTATCGTATTGGTTGTTACATTTTATTATAAAACCAAACGGTTTTTATGAGGCCAGACACTGTGTGCATACCATTACTGGAGCAAGTTAGTGAAGCTAGCCACAAATCTTATTAGTTTCTACTAATGGGTCTAGGTATGTCAACCAATTTTGGTGCTCGGAAGATGTAACGAGCAGTGTGTAATGCCATGCAGAACTCGTTTGGTGATGTGCATGGACTGGGAATGGTCTCATTTGCATTAATTATTAGTGCCATTACATTACGTTCTAAATTAACGACTAATGATGCAGCTCTTAGGATTGCCTGTCTGACATTGTTTAATCACTCTCAATTCCTTGTGGATTCTGAATCCCATCCAGACACATTCCAGAGATGTAACTCGATTTGCTGGAAACAATTCAGCTTCTCTGGAGCAGAGTGCATAGCATGAGCAATAGATAGGGTTACCACTTCTCCTAACTTAAAATACTGACCAGGTTAATACGTGCAAAAAGGTGCTTTGGGGTGTTCCGTCACATTTAATTAGTTATGTGAATGAATAAATGTGGAAGAAACCGCCATCCCACCCCCCAGCAATATGTATCCCTGGCTTCATGTTATCAATTATTTTGGGCGAGACATAGACCTAAGGGATCAGAATCCCATATACTTACCTATTTTTAAGAAGCGGTGTTCCCATATAATTCTTTGTGCAATTGATACTGGAGCACTTGGGGCCACACGTATGAAAACTGTTTAGGTCTAAAACTCACTTTTTTGCCCATAGTGACTTAAACAGTTTTCATACATGTGGCCCTTGGTGTCTTTATATATACTACAAGCAGCACAACCCCTCATTCACTGTCCTGCCAGTGATATAGGATATGTAAATTTCCCAAAATGAGTTTATAATAGAGAATTCAGAGCAGATTTATTGTTAACCCTTCATTAACGTTGAAGTACACCGTGTGTCATACAGGCTATCAAATTCATGGTTTAACAGCTTGGAAAAAAAGATGGCTTAGCAGCAATTTACTTACCATGTACAATTATGTTAATGGACAGTACACATGATCGTACTGTCAGGATTGTATTATCTTTTTACACCTAAGCCTATAACAACCACAATGACGCATTCTCTACATCTAGGGTAAAAGGTTTCACCATCTTCATAGACGAGGATTCAATACTGTAAAAGTGGTAACTATAGAATTACCTGCCGCAAGAGGTTGTGATTATGGATTCATTATAAAAGTTCAATAGGGACTTAGATGTCTTTTTTATTTTTAATATATAATATTGCAGGTTACGGTTGTAGAGATAGGACCTTGATTCAGGGATTATTCTGGTTGTCATATATGGAGTGAAGAATTTTTTCCTTTTGTATGAGATCATTGGAATCCACATCATAGGGGTTTTTGCATTCTTCTGGATCAACATTGTTGGGTTATAAATTGGACTTGATGGACCTGCGTCTTTTTACAACCTTATCTACTATGTTGCTTTGTTACTGTGTGTAAACAATAAAGCCATCTGTAGAGGGAGTTCTAAGGGCATGTCTAAAGGGATTGTCCGACCGGTATCTGTTTTGGAGCCGTGTACACGGCTGCAGGGGGACAGCTTCTCTCTGCTGTTTGCAGAGAAAAGCCCTCCCCCTTCGCATTGACCTGATCATGTTCCGCCCGAAGAATAAACATGTTCGATGTTTTTGGGAAAGTCGGCGGTTTAAAAAACCGTCCGGCGTAAAATCCATGCAGTAGGGACCACTGCACGGATTTTCCATTAAGATCTGTGATAAAGTTTGACAGCCAGTTTACATACAGCTTTCAAAACCTGCCGTGGGGACATGCCCTAATACAGACACAACTTGCTTTGTGTCCTTGTCCAAAGGTTAACAATAACTAATCTTTAATTTCTTTATTATATAGTCATATTTGCCAGCCATAGTAACAGGTCATCAAAACATTGTATAGAACTTATATCCCAGCGGTGACTATGCAGTAAAATTATGAGACACGTCTATGCTTAGCCAAATGGCTCTGTGTACTAAAGAATTGAAAGCTAATTTACGGTAATTTAACCCTTGTCGAAAAGGGTTAGAGCAGAGGCAAAATATAACCTGAAAAAAGAGAGTACAGGTGAATTTTAGACATTCAGATTTCTTCTGCATATTCTCTAGCAGTCCTGCTCCTTCAGTGAGTAGATGAGCCAGGCTTGGACATTCTGTCCTGTGTTATTCTCTTCCCTTCCCTGCCTAGCCCTTCTCACCTCCTGCTGTGCTGACACCATTTGTACTATCTGTCCACACAAAATACCAGCAATAATAAATCAGTGAAAACTATTACTGGCACAGGTTTACTGAGGCCAGTTAAACTTTTTTTAGTAGAGCCTTATTGGCACTCTATCAGGACCTATTGTAACTAAAATGATCAATAAAGTAGGGTAACAAATTACAAGCAATAACGTATTGAGTGAAGACCAATGAAAAGCTATAAAACGTGGATGTAAAAAATATAGTAAATAGCAACACAAAAATAAAATAAATGGATGGGAGATTTTTCATGTTAAAGAGAACCTGTCAGGTGGTTTCTGCTGCCATATCTAAAATCAGGATATAATAGGGGTAGAGAAGCTGAGCTCTGTGATACGTGATTTAAAGCTGAATTTCTGAATAAAAAGCAGAGAAATCTGTGAAAGTGAAACGTGAAAAGGGAAGTCTGTTTATCCCACCCACATACAGTGATTGACAGTTTGTTCTGTATACACAGTGATACAGGAAAAGATGTCAATCACTATATGAGTGGGGTAAGCAGGACTCTAATTGTCTCTTAAGGAGTCCGGTCAGAATTTAGCTGCTTGTTATTCAGAAATTCTGCTCCAAATCATATAAATCTATATATTACAAAGCTCAGCTTTTCTCCCTCTATCTCATCCTGTTCTCAGATAGGGCAGCATAAACCACCTGATGGGTTCCCTTTAGTCATTTTCAAGCATGTTCCTTATTCATATAATTAAGTTATGCATTTTATTAGATAGACAGATAGATAGATAGATAGATAGATAGATAGATAGATAGATAGATAGATAGATAGATAGATAGATAGATAAGACCTCACTCACTTTCAGCTGGTTTGGCTCGGGGATCATTCAGCTTGCAATTTCGGGTTTCAAAAAGGTTAGCAAAAATTTCACTCCAACACCACCATCTGTTTTAAAGTGGACTCAGCTTTATTCAGCACAGGTTAAACATCGCCGTAAACAGAAACAAACATACAAAATAACCGCTTCGGCCACTAAGCTTAACACACACGTCCTTTCTACTAAGGATCTACTTAAATCCAGGGGTTTACATAACACACCTACAGTATGTTTTAGCTTAACTCACACCGTGTGGATGAGCCCTTTCCTTGGCTCCTCTGATTCCCACTCGAAATAGCAGTCACGCCCCTGATTACTGGAGAAACAGGTTTCTATAGGCCTGGTACAACTTTGCCTTGAACATGGAATGGCAACCCATGCACCGTTCCAGGAAAAAGCCAGCCCATAATGGCTGGAGCCTACTAGATATAGTGTCCAACTAGGGTTGCCGACGACAACAACTGGCTCCCCACCGAGATCAGGCCTCGGTGACAGTTTCTAGAGCGTGACAGATTTAACCACCTAGTGCCAAAACCATGCATCTTAGGCTCAATCCTGCCACTATATATTGCATATAATGATATAATGTTTTAACTTAATCAATTTTTATATATTATTAAGGCAGTCAAAATTGGAATTACAGTGGGTCCAGGATGTATCGATCCCCGTCTGATCCCCAATATATGAAGAAAAAATGGACAGCTACTGTAAAGTGCTTGGAATAAAGTAGTTTTTTTTCCTTTTTCACTTTGAAATTTAGGATGCTAGTGATTTTTCTTCTAAATTATCTAGTGAATAAAGTATTTATATTATATATATTTATATTATAATAGTTGTATTTTTTAAATGATCAATGCCAAGAACCCAGGGAGATCAGGATCGGGTTGCACATAAATAAGACTTAAAGGTCAAGCAGAAGACGATTCGATTAGGAATAGACTTTGAGGCCAACAACATTTTTCTTATGGGTGATACCTCATTAACCTTATTGATCATTTGTGGTGAATATCTGACGTTCAATTAAGGTTGAACATACATATGTTCTGTACAGAATGATTTTGTCTGTTAGGCTCTGAAGGCCCTGTCCAACACTGCTTTGATGGTCACATGGCTGATTATGCCTTATGAATATGCTTGGTATTGTAACTATTAGTATTTAAGTAGTGGATTATTTTTACTATCATACTATAACATTTTTCATTGTGAATATTTAGGGCGCGTTTACAGCACAGGACAAATACCGGCCGGTTTGCCGGCCGGTATTTGTCCTGTTTTGCGCCCGTCCCACGGCGCGGGGGGGAGGCTTTTCTTCCGCGATGAGTGGAGAAGAGCCCTCCCCCCCACATTGAGAAGCACATCTTCTGTCGGAAACCGATGGAAGAATTGTGCTTCTACAATGTTTTGCCGCCGGACCGCCGGCGGCAAAACCGTCCGACGGCAAAACCTGTGCAGTGGGGACTGCTGCACAGGTTTTGCATAGAGCACAATTGTGCTATATTTTCGGCCGGTTTTTCAGGCGGTCTGAAAAACCGCAAACCGGCTGAAAACCCGGCCGAAAACCCTTGCCGTGGAGACATGCCCTTAGGGAAAACTAGTTTGTAAACGTTTCAGTGCCTCCTTCCGAAAAGAGATACAAGTATTGGTTACCTTTTCTTAGAATATGCCATCCATGCTTGATAAGTAGACCTCCAGCTTCTGACCATCGCTTCCTATCAGCTAAAAAAAAACAAGCCATGACACTTGCTGAAGTGCTGTAACATCTTAAAGGGGTTTTATCGCTACAAAGATCATGTCTCAGATTATGGGGAAGGTAAAAATAAACACTTTTGTAATTGGTTTAGCAGATATGAACTTTTCTGTAAATCTGTATTCTGTTTCTGCTGCTGCTGGTCGGGAAACGCCCCCTGGCCGGATGCCGCCCTAGACACGCTCCCTGTACTGTGATTGGCTGGCTGACATTTCATTCAGCCTGTTGGAATACACTCCCAGACAGGAAACACCCCGGCCACGCCCCCTGCTCTGTGATTGGCCGCCTACACACTCTGTGTTTTCTCCCCTCTGGGCTGTTAAAATCGATAGTGAAACCAAGGTCTGCTGGCTCTATACACATCTCCCAGCTGTAGGGTGAATGATCTGGGCAATTACTGGCTGTTTAAGTCACAGATCTCCTCATATAACACAGTATTATAGAGTTTCCTGCCTGTTAACAGGGGAGAGGAGGAGGGGGAGGGCAGTGTGTATTGCTCCATATAACCCAGTTGTTGCCTGGTAACAGAGGGGAAGAGGGGGGCAGTGTACACTCCGAACATGTCTCATCAGTTCAGGCTGTGTGTATAACTGCATATAGCACAGCAAGGAGCTTGTGGAGTCAGCCTGAAGCTCTGCAGACATATAAGAAGCATGCAGGAGGTTGAGGAGCTGTCCTCTGCAGACATCCTTCTGCTTCTACTGCCTCACACACAATGATGATGTCACAGGTCTTCAGTGAGGAGAGACACGCCTCCTGGGAGGAGAGACACGCCTGCTGAAAGAATAGACTCGCTTCTGGATTTCAAATTCAATCTCAGAGAATTAGCTGAAGAGTACGAACAGTTCAAACGATAAAACTCATTTAATTCAGCTGACCAGGAGGGGTATTAGGAGTTGAACCCTCAGTAATAACTTAAAAAGCCTGTTAAATGGTAAAGCAGTTCCTCAACATTGCATCAAAAAGCACACAAAAGGGCTAGGTCATTTAGAAAATAGATTTTTGTTAAAGGCACCCCGCAATGAGCTCATAACAGTGTCCTCCTGCTGAAAACACCAGTGATCAGCTGTAGTCTATGGGGAATCTGGCAGCAAGTGTTCAATTGTTTTACAATGTCAGTGGGGAATCATTACATGATGCCTATTGCAATCAATAGGCTTTCTCTGTAATGGAGGAATCATGTTGGGTGTTCTAGAGAGATACTCTCTTTGTAGCTTCTCCCTGCTCCAGTGAATTGACGAAAGTTATGAATGAGGGACACCCTCTATTAACGCTAATTGCCATTAAAGAGTAATTGAAAATAGATTATTTAAACATTTAGATCACAAAGAGATCTTCATGTCAAGTGAGACAAATGCCCAATTTACCTAAGGGCCGCAATTACTTCTAGCTACCCTGTGTCTTCATGCTAATCCATTACAGAACACATGGTCAACTAAGATTTATAAAAATAAGAAACGACCCAATATTCTTGGATCATCTAATCAGGAAAAAGCTTGAACAGCTGCTGCCATATTAATGGATGACCATATGTTGCTCCTATTAAAAATGACTCAATTTCTTTGGATACTAATATATATGTCATTAACATGGAGTATGTAGAATGCACTACCACATATTGGAAACTTCATAGAGAATCCATTAAAATTCATTACCTTCTATAACTGGCAATGAAATAAGACTGCAACGACAATTCCTATGTCTACATATAGCTTTTCCACTGAAATTTTTTTCTGGTCATGAATGGTAAAAAATAATACTGTAGGTGGTAATAACTAAATGACAATCAGACAAATTCATCAAACCAAAATGATCCTAAAACCAGATTGTGGTACTTTCTGCAATTTTTTTGCACTTTAACCACTGCCGTGTGCTATGGGGTTACAATAGTTTAAAAATGTGTCTTACTTTTTCTGCTTGAGATCATTAGAATTTCTGGTGAAGGCACTTTGCTTCTTTGTAAATGTGTTGCGAAATGTCATGACCCATTAAAATTGGGAAAATTTTCTAATAGATGAAATACTGCCATGAATGCAAAATTTATGCTTACAAAGAATATTTAAATAAAACATTATTTTAATGGGATTCCCACTGGGATCCAATGTTTTATTAATGGATATTTGACCTACAGTATGTAGTGTTTGATGGTCATAACACAACCTTAAACGGTTTTGTAACTTTTTTTCATATATGTGGAGCTTATAAAGAAAGTGTTTAATGCTTGTGGTCCTTCTAGCCACCCTAGGTAAAATAATAATAAAAGTTCCTTGTAGCACAGAGGAATAAAAAAGTTACCACATTGTAAAAGTGTAATACTAAAGTATAAAAATTGTAAAGTGAATTTCCCTTTCCGCTCCCCTTTTTTTTTAAAAATATACAGTAGGCTTAATATAATTAAAGGTGTCTTTCAAATTTTCATATATTATGTTGAAATTTCATAATCAATCTTACATCCCTTGCATGGTTGCTAGGGTAGGGACTGTGTTGATTTACAGTCATAGATAAAAAAAAGTACACCCTCTTCTTAAATACACCCACTTAAGAAATGTTATGAATTCTCCTTTAAACTGACAAGTTTTTTAAAAACTTTAAGGGTATGCTAACACAGCGTTTGCTTAATACGTTTTTGGGTACGTTTTATGTACCCACAAAAATGGACCCCAAAACATATTTAACAATGTTGAAGTGTGATTACATTGATTTCAATGTAAAATATGTATACTCATTTAGGCGGTACATGTTTTACACACGTTTTTGCATTGCATTCAAATAATTGACATGTCAATTCTTGATCCGTTTTACGTATTGAAAAGCCCATAAAAACAATAGCGATACCTTTCTGCAGTCCAGAAAACGCATCCAAAAATGTAGCATACCTTGTGGAATGTGTTTTGATGTGTTTAATGCAATATGTTTTACGTATTGTAAAAATGTCTCCAAGACGCCATGTGAACATACCCTAACAATCAATGAGAAAGATAATACATATTTTTACTTAAATTAAATCTAAACTCATCTATAACACAAACTGTATTCGATAAACCAACAGTACAAGCAAAAATATGACAGAAAAATATATATATATAACAAGGCCTCCTTTTCTCTTCTCCCCGACTTCCCACCTATGGTTTTCTTACCTGCTGATTTAGCCATAAATCACTAAAAGAATCCTTGCAGAGGAGACAGGAATGAGCTTCACTGCCCAATCTCTAGCAAGCACAGGTGGAGGAGGAGAGATAGAAAAACACACTGAGATGGTGCTGTCTGTATAGCAAGTGTCTTATCTCACCTGAGTGCTGCACTTACAGTTACACTGCTTCATGATTCTGCTTCTGTGTGGGAGTTTACTTTAATTTTTAGCTCTTGCCTCTCCCTTCTCCATAGACTCTAAGGGCATCTGTATCCTAAGTTGTGAGTGAAGTGGGGCACTAGGATATGAATTTCCTAGCAATTTTTTGAGACATATGCAACAACTGAAATCCTGAACCCCTGGTTACAAACTCCTGTTCTAGAGTTTATGTTTATGACTTTACATATACTTGACCATATAGCAGTAAAATGTAGATGTGGTATGTCTGCAATGACAATATGCAATGTTTTCATGTATGAATGTGCTTGTGCTAATAAACATATTTCCTCTATTTAAGCTGTATTTTTAGATACATAGGCAAAATGAACAAATTTGAGTAAAATTTGTATTATAAAATGAGGGAAGAGCGCAAGACTTTAGCGGGGTTGTGGAGAATTAATGAGGGGGGTTGTTTGGGGAGGCAGAACTACAACCTGAGTTGGTGTGTAACATGGTCCATGCCTCTCACTTGAGCAAGGACAAAGCTACCTGCTGACATTGCTTGGAGATTCTGAAGACAGACCTGAAGTGATCATCAGTTTCATCACAACTATTGTTTAACATATCAATCCAAAAAGTATTAACCATGCTGCACCACCTTAAAGCCACAAAGTTTAGAGTGCACACCTTTAGGGGTGGAAACACAACAATTCCATACAACTATAGCAGTCAAAAAAGAAGGAAGCTGCAAAACCACTATATAATTCAGTGGAAATTTTTTTCCCATGTGTCCACATAATTGAAAGGTTGAAAATGGTTCCCAAAGAGGATCTAAAATGTTTTATGGAGACATTGGTAAATAAAGTTTGTGTTAAATTATACAGTGGTTGTGTTGCTTCCTTCTTTAATCTATTAATCTATTCTACTGCGGGTCATAGATTTGGCACTTTCTAGCTACAAAGCAACAATTGTGGCTCAGGTAAAACACTTTTAAAAATGGTCTACCTGTTTCCGCAGTAAATGCGCCTGAATTTGCTGTACTGAAGGCTACAAATGTGTGAGCTTGTACTGTTTAGTGTACACGCCTCCAGCGCGGCCCCCCTGATCTCAGACCATGTACAAAGGTGGGTTCTGTGCGGAGCTTCTGGCAAGCCGCCTGATATTGGAATGCACCTGGTTAAAATAGAGGCAAAATACATGTCACCACTAAGGTATGTTCGCAATGGCTTAACTGAGGGCGTATAGTAACGCCCACAATTAACGCCGGGTGTATTCGGGAGTCGAGGCTGAACATCGCATACTGCCACACACGAGGAGGGCCAGCAGCCCGCCGCCCATCGAGACATGCATTACTCGGGCGATCTGGATGTACGAGCAGGGAGAGGAGGCGTAATCTATAGTTCTCTGAGAACTATGGATTACCATAATTATGGGGCGCATTTTGCTCGTATTACAGCGCAGTACGCCGGGAAATACGCAGCAAAATGCGCCCCAAAATAAGCCGTGTGAACATAGCCTTAGTATTCTTCTATACTATTATTTGTTTATGTGCTGGACTGGTTCTCTGGAATATTCCACCTAGTACAATCAGATTAACTCATAGGGTGACACTCATAGGGTGACATGTATGAATGGGGCAGTGCCATTTGTTTGGCATGCTTTGAGCCAAACAAATTATTCTATAGAAGTATGAACCATTGTATGAACCATTAGGGCAATCTGAGCCAGACACGGCACTTTTGAATCCGCCAAAGATGCGGGTGCATGTCATGCCAGAGTTGTACAATGCACCAAAAATTCTGGCACACAAAAGTCATTCAAATCCATACCAGTTTCACAGTGGCAAGACTGAGACTATTTTTGGCATAGGATTGGAAGACGTGTTTTTAAATGCAAAACACGGAGTTTGTTTTGGAATAGAATAAAATATCTTTTTATGCTAAGAAAAAGCCTACACTAAGTTCAGATACACACTTATCTGTGTTTTTAGTCGATACTGGATACCCTTGTTGTTTTTATAATACGGTTTTACCCTTTGTGTATATTTTACCGGCCCCCGTTGATCATGGGTTTGGCCATTAGAACCAGGTGCAGCAATCTGACTAACATGGACCGATTTTGGACACATGCGAGTGGAGTGTTGTGCCTACCACATCCACAAGCAAGCAAGGTGAGTTTACAATAGTCGGCACCAGGTTCATACCGGTTCAAAGGTTCATGTCCCCCATAGTGTCTAAGGTGCCCTAAAAAAACATCTTCTTGGGCAGGCCTATTAAGATCCCTAATTGCAAACCCCTCTTTCAGACACCCCCATAACTGACACTTTATGCACTTAGGCACTCATATGCACTTATCTGTATGTAGATGTTCTGCTTTGGTGGCAGGTTTATCCACTTTTGTGTGTACTGTTCCGAATTTATGGAAGATGACTGGACCATTGTTTAAACTAAGCACTTCTTACCTACACAGATGCTTCTTTTTTGATGTGTTAATAATCGCTTTGTTACCAAGTTTTGTCTTGACTTTTACCCTCTGCATTGTGCTGTGGAATATGCTGACATTATATAGAGATCATTATTGCTACTCTTAAGAAATTCCCCACGGTTTAAAAGGGGCCGTAATTTTGGGTCCGTAATTACGCGCCGAAGTGCCGCCAATTACGGGCCGAAAACGGCCCATTCATTAACGGTAAATTCACAGTTTCATAGAGAACTAGGGAAATTACGTCTCCTCACCCCCCCGGCGAAGCCGCCGGCGGGGAGATAATTGACATGTCACTTTCAAGCGCGTATACGCGCCGCTAGCATGATTGTCTTTTGGGCCCCGGCGAAGTGCCGGCCCCCCGCTCCTCCCGCTCCCCCGCCCCGCCCCCCCCGTCCACACGGCGTAATTGCGGGGCGTAATTACGTCCCGCAATTAAGCCGTGTGAACATAGCCTTATACTTACTATTATTATTTGACATCTTTTATGTACTGAGGAATATGTTGGCACTATATAAATATTATTATTATTATTATTATTATTATTATTATTATTATTATTATTATTATTATTTTATTATTTTATTTTGCACAAAATGTCCAAGGATGTAGTTGAATTATATGTTGCTTGGCACACAAGAAGAAAACTCTTTCATATGTGCTGGGTATAATGGATATCTCTATCCCACTAAATGAGGCGGCTTGCACTCTTCGGGGGACATGAATGAAGATCGGCGCATCTAAGTGCCTGTTTTCACGTTTTTTACTGAAGTGCGCTCATAAATGCAGGGCAAACTTCGACGCCTCCGGCAGACAGATCACATTGACATAGGTCTGCCTGTCGGAGCTGTAATGCACCTCACTTTGCTGACCCGCATTCATACATGCGTTGGAATTTTCAAATGTGGTGGGGTCCCCCCCCCCGAACCCCCCCACAGAACGCCTCTTTATGTTAAGGGGCCCTTTTGAAAGTGGCGAAAAAACCTTGGGTTTCCCAAAACCCGCGCATTAAAGGGGCGTCCGACAAACGGAGCTTGGGACAGTGAGGCGCATTAATTTTGCCCGAACCTGTTGAAAGCCCGAAACCCTACATGCCCCCCTTTATTTACCGAGCTTTCCCTCCCGGTTTTGCAATATATGTCCCTGCCGTTTGGTCCAATATTGCTCCCCAAAAGGAAATTTGGGGCTTATTCCTCTTTCAACCAAAAGCGACAAAATTTGAAGGGGGGTCCGAAAGGGGCCCCCAAAATTTTTATTTACGAAGTCACCCTTTTTTAAAAAAAAATGAAGTCGCTTTCTATTTAAATGATTTTTAAGTAATTTTAAATTAAGAATAAAAATAAATAAAAATTTTTTTACATTTCTTTTGCGAGGGATAAAAAAAAAATGGAAACCCCCCGGGGGGGAGTTTTAGCAGACAAGAAGGGTAAAACCAGAGCATGTTTTTTGGGGTATTAAAAGGTACAGCATGAAATTTTTGAAATGGAAATAGGTCAGAAAAAAAACTTCACCAATAACAAACCCTTAAAAAACGACTCTCAAAATGTCCTCCCTTTTTACCCTGGGCCCCTTTCCTGGATTTGCCAGTTTTCCTGTTCAATACAGCTCCTATAACACCTGAATTTCATTGCCTTTCATTTGTACAGTATAAAAAACTTCCTCCCTTGGGAAAAACTGTTAAAAATGCCAAAAAGTCCTCTATATAAATATTGCACTCAAAAAAAATTTTATGGGAATTGGGGCAGGGTTTTTACTAGTAAGCTTGTCTCCAGCATGACATTGATCCAGGCACTAATCTGTAGTTTATATGGGTCAGCAAGAACTATTTTCCCAATGAAATGTGATTGCCAAATGTGTTTGCCTTTCTCTGAATCAGTTTAAATATTTTATGAGTGAGTCTTTTGCAATCATTGGGTCAGATTAAATTTAAGCGCAAAATCTGTTTAAAAAACAAACCCAATTGTATTCTGAGAAACATTAGAGGTAAGAAGACCTCCGTCATTATTTGGGGGTCTTTTAAAACGGGAAACCCAAAAGCAGAAACAGCGGTGGGGGGGAAAAAGAACATGCGGATATGAACAGCTTGTCAATGGCTATGTGTAATCCACGCCCAGGAAGGTACTATGGGTCTTGTATTCTGAAAAAGACAGAAAATATTCACTTACATTGAAATGATAATAAATTCAGAGTGGAAGCTTATTTTTCCACTCAAGAGTAGTACAAGACCTACCTCCTAACATTTCACATGGCCAGAGGGGAACATTTTAAATTAGTAAATCAAACACCGTTAGCTTACATTGCAATTATCTATACAAACATATACTTACACCTCAGCAGTATTTCATTTACATAGTACAAATCTCCCCAAACAATGCCCATTATATCGTGAATGAATATAAAAACCCGACAGACTATTTTAAAATCCTATTATGGTGTGGAGGGATAATAGATGTAGCAGAGACGAGTTCTTCATTGTAGGAGGATTAAGATAGTTATTTAGTGTAACACATTATGATACCATAATGTCTTATCTGTGGCTTTACATAAGACTGTAGGTAAACCTGCTGAAATATCTCAACACAAAAGAAACTGTTCAATGAGAAATTAGAGGGGTTTTTGATAAGAAAACAGGATCCTGGGCTTTGTCTGCAATTGCAATAGAGCCCCATATAGGTGGGTATGGCTGAGCTGCAAAACTAGTCTCACCCTAAGGCAGGGTTCACACGGCTGATTCACACCGTAATTGCGGGACGGATTTCGCCCGGAATTACGGCGTGTGTACGGGGGCGGCCCCATAGACTTTCATCATCCACGGCGCGTATCCCGCCGGGATAATGTGCATGTCACTTTCTCCCCGCTCGCCGTATTTCGCGAGCGGGAAGAGGAGACGGAATCCATTGTTCTCTATGAGAACTGAGGATTACCGTAATGTCTGGGACGGATTTCAGCCGTATTATAGCGCAGTACGGCGCTCAATACGGAGCGAAATCCGTCCCAAAATAAGCCGTGTGAACATAGCCTAAGGAAAAAAGTGGTGCTGTTGGAAAAGAGATAGGAGCATGGCTTAAATAACAACTACCATGAAATTGTAAATAATAACCAAGGAAAAGAGCAACACTTACAGCACCAAAAATGACCCAGAGTCTCAGGTTCAATTCAATAATCAGGAAAAATTGCAGTACTCCCAATTGAGAAATAAATGAAAAAGACTTTTATTCCATAATGGTCCAAAGGCGATGTTTCGGCTTAAATAATATATTATAAAATATATATATATATATATATATATAGTATATATATATAAAATAAATAAATTTTATTATATATGTATATTTATTTTTTATTATTATTTATTATTTATTTATTATTTTTATTTTTTTATTCTTTTTATTAATATATATATTTTTTTTTTTTTTACCTATTCACAAGCAAAAATGTGTTTGTAAAAATTGCATGGTTATTTTTTATGTAATTTTCTTAAAGTTCCCCTATGCACATGTAGATAGTTCCTGGTTTGTCTGTTTTACCCTTAGTGAGCTCTGATAGCACAGCAGTGAGGATTGCTTGATAGTTCACTAAGGGCCTGAGAGATGTAAGTGTTATCAGGAGGACCTGAGAAGTGTAAAGAAAGCTGGAACCAACTCAATGAAGAAAAAGATCTACCCATTATCCTTTCTTGTATTGCTCTTGACATTGTCCGGTCAATCTAGCCTAATCCTGTCCACAAAACAATAAAGAAATCATGTTCTTTACTTATTACTTGTTTCCCCAAAATTTCCCACACCAATAGTAAACTGAGATTTGACTGCCCTGCCACTCAGGATTATTATCTCTTTATTATCTCAGCTAGAAAATTAAAGAAAAATACTGCCAAAAACTCAAAAAACAAAAATACTGTTATTAACAAAAATACCCCTTTCTGAGGGAAGTGTCCCTTTAAGACCTATACATCCTTCTAAGGAAAGTAGAGAGTAGTTGAATGTACAGTACCAGTGGTAAGAAATGGTAAGAGTTTGAATGGTCTGAAGTCTGGCCAAGTAAGGATTGGATAAGTTGTTGATTTTATATTTCAGGGTAACTTTTAATGAATTCATTGTATTAGTTGTTATGCCCCATGTGTATAGTGTAGCAACAGAAAAAAACAAACTCGTTTTCAGTTATTTTTGAAGAACTCTCCGACTCCTCGAAAAACCTTACTAATCTTCTACTTCATCCACTGGAGGTTTTAGGAGTTCTTCCTAAGGGCAAGTTCACACGGTTTAATTGCAGGGCGTACTGTACGCCCCGCAATTACGCCGGGTCTTCGGGAGTCGCGCTGCCTTCTGGCCCCATAGACATATATAGACATGTCAATGATCTCCCCGCGCATATAATACGTTCGTATTGTGCGAGCGGGGGGAGGTGTAATCCAAATTCTCCATGAGAACTTGATTACCGAAGAAATTTGGGGGGGCATTTTTTCTTGTATTGACGCAAATTACACCACAATACGTGGCAAAATGTGACATGTGAACTTACCCTGACTGTTTATTGTCACTAAACTACTGCCATTCAGCTGTGCCATGAATGTACTAGCCATTTTTACAATGGAATTCCCTTTGCTAGGCATCACATGGACCCATGACAAATAACGGAATGGGAAAAAAAATTTAATTGTTCCCTCAATTATAAATAAAACTCCACAAAAAGTTATGCAAAAAAATAAATAAAAAAATAAATAAAAAAAAAAATAAATTAAAAATGCAAATTTTTTGAAATACAACTAATTTTAAAGGTCTCAAAAAAATTTTTTTAAATTTTGTAAGAATAATCATAGAACTATTTTTACATACACTCAGAAGGCAATTAATGTTAAAAAAAATCATGTAAAAGTAAGGGTGCGTCCCCACTGCACAAGACAAATACCGGCCGGTTTGCCGACGTAAATTTTTTCGTTTTTTCGGGCCCCCACCCACGGCCCCCCGCGGGGGGAAACGGTTTTCTCCCGAAGAGCAAGAGAAAAAACCCTCCCCCTCCACATACATGCACATATTCCGCCAAAAAACGGGGGGAAAAATGTTTCATGTTTTAATGTTTTTGGCGGGCCCGGCCCGACGGAAAACCTGCAGTGGGGGGCTGCGCACGGTTTTCCATAGGCACCATTTACTCGTTTTCGGCCCCGGTTTTTTCAGGCCAAACATGAATAACCCAAACCAGCTGAAAAACCCCGGGAAACAGTGCCTTTGGACATGCCCTAATTGTCACAAATATAACATGTCTTATTTATGAAAAGCACCCACTATACTTTACTAAATCTCAGGAGGGAAATGCCAAATAGCTGATAAATGTCAATGTGACAGTTGATGGTTCTATTAAATGTCTTAAAAATTTTTTTTTAAATAAAAAATAAGTAAAAACAAAACCAAGAGAAAAAATCTAAGGGCCCTTTTTCACGGCTTATTAATTTTAAACGAGCCATTGCGGCCCCAAAACCTCCCTTTTCTTTAAAAAGGGGCGGGCGGGGCACTGCCCCCCCCGCCACTAGATTTTCATTTTTCCACGCGCTATTGCGCCGGATAAGGGGAGGGGACTTTCTCCCCGCCCGGCGGGTTCGCCGGAGGGGGGAAGCGACGGGAAACCACTGTTCTCATGAAACTGTGGATTACCGTAATTATGGGGGCGAAATTTAGCCTTACTGCAGCGCAAATCCGGCGCACAGTACGGCTCCAATCCACGGCGAAATAAGCCGTGTGAATGGCCCCTAAAAGGTCTTCAGGTATTTTTTATTCAATATTCCATGAATCCTTCTCAGCGTAGCTCAAAGGAAGTCATACTTTTAGTATATGGATAAATGCATGTAGCATATTTTTATATTAATGGGATAAATGAGACACTTGATAAGGAACATCTGGGGTTTTTTCTGGAAAACGGCTTGTTTTATATATTTTTGGGGAAATATTTCAATTGGGGAAGCTTTCTGTGTGGGTTTACCCTCTTGCATGCTTTTCTTAACCAAGTTTTAACCTTTTAAAAAAACACAGCTGAACATTTCTATATGGTGCTAATTGCTGTAAATTTTAAAAACCCCCCTTGGCAACCTGTAACAGGAAACCACATTTTTTTTCATCCTCTTTTAAACCCCATTTCCCTTCCCAGGCAAGAAATACAGCAAAACAAAACAACTACAAGACCTGCAACCAACACTTCCTTTTAAACGTTTTAGCCCCTTTCTAACATGTTTTTTTCTACAATATTCATTTTAAAACAGATCCAAAATGGGCTGTACAACTAGACGAGTGAAAAAACCATTGGCAGAGATAAATTTAAAACTTTTTAAAAACCATTACTGTCAGATGGACTTGTCAGTGTGTCAGCCCAGAGGGGGAGTTAAAACCCTGTAACAGAAAGAATTTTCTTTGCAAAAATCTACTGTTAATTCAAAATCAGACCCTTAGAGTACCTAGTTGGGGAAAGAGTAAGCAATAAATCCATCGTATTTAAAGTTTCACTTTATAGTGAAGCAAATATAAAATTTTTGGGGGATCCATGACAATTTTTTTTTTTTCTTTTTTTGTTCAGTTTTTTTATAGCAAAAATTTTAAAAAAAGATTGGAAAATTAATTTTTAAAGGGCTTGGACTGTGCCTGTGCGAACTACTCTGCAATGAATCATGTGTCATTCCCGCTGCCTGTTGCAGCTCTCACATAATTTAACAGTAGTAAAACTTAGGCCATTTAAATTAGATATGCAGGCTTAAAGGGATTTTGCCAAAAAAAATTAAAAATTTACGTTGGGGAAAAATTTCAAATTAAAAAATAAAAAATTTTCCCCCAATTTATCAATTTTTAAAAAATTCGGGACCGTTTTTTTTTTTTTAGCGACAACCTTTGGATCCAATTTTTGTACAGTTTGTCCAGGGGGTATGAAAAGGGGAGAACTTCTCAATTCCCCCGGGCCGCACATGCTGGGGACAAAACCTAACCCCCTCAGGAGTTACTTTTAGGCTAATTTCCGGGCCCCATAAAGACAAAACTTTACTGCTGGGGCAAATTTTTTAACCCAGGTGCGTCATTCTACTCCTTTAAATAATTTTTCAAACAGTGCAAATAAATAAAAAATAAAAAAAAAACCCTAAAATTAAAGGGATGTATATTGATTTTTTAAAAAAAAAAAAAAAACCACAGGGTTTTTTTCCTGAAAGGGGTTTGAACCTTTGGACCCCCCGTGCTTTAAGCAAAAAAATAACCCCCTGAGCTACAAATTTTAAAACTAACCCCCCCAGCTCTTTACATAAACCCCGACCTTTGTTTTACTAGAGTGACACATTAGAAAGGTATGGGTGTTTAGCCTCTGATTTACAAATCCGTTTTTAAACCCCAAAACCACAAGCCCGTCCCCCCCCACCCTTTTAAAGCACACTGAAGCTAATAAGGAATAAAGGGGAAAGAAAACATGTGAGCTGCACTATGCAAACCATGAATTTTTTATCAAAGGTGTCTTTGGGGGCCCACTCATTATCCTTTTTCTTGAAATTGTAAAAAAGAAAGGACAACAATAACCCCCACCCCAAAAACAAAGTAGCCAGCTTCCACGCAAAGGGAAAACATCCTTATCCTTCCATATTCTATTATAATCTGGTTTGCATACTTTCTGATCCCTGTTTGACACGTCCATAAAAATAATTTCAGCACAGTCATTAATTGACCATTATTAGTTAATTCAGATTAACGTGAACATTTAAAAATGACTTCTTCACTTAAACATTGTGTATGTAGCAGTGTATGTAGATACACAATAATACAAAATGTGTTTTTTTTTCATGTCGTTGTATTTCCCTTAGACATAACCAAAAGAGACTAAGAATGCATCTATCCTGTACACATTGCATGTGATGAGGTATCCCTGCATTACCAATGTGCATTGGGAGACCTTTGAGCATATGGATGGATTGCTTTTCACAGAGGATTGAATCTATTTGAAAAAAAACAGAGACCAAAATCCAGAGCATGTCATAATCCTACACCCATTATGTTCTGTAAATACCTGATTAATACCAGCAACAAAGACTTTAAATATCTCATAGTTTAATAGGGAAAAAATAGGTAATATACAACTCATTCCTCTTTGAATCTCCGCTAGGTATCCACCAATGAATGGCATTTGTATAATAGAGAAGAATTGGGTGAGGAAAGTGGCCACACAAAGGGAAGAAGGAGTAAAATACCAAACTATGCTATAGCAACACTCAGGGAACTGAGGAATTGCTTTTTAGTTTGCCTTGGTGACGTCACTACTAGCAGCATCTGCACTTGGAGTAGAACGCTCCCGGCCAGGCCGTTCATTCAATCTCTCGTGCGTGTATAGTGGTTTAGATGTTTGGTGGATTTGCATACTTCCTACTAAATACTTCCTATTTCAATCAGCAGCTTCCCTTTGTTTTATTGACAACATTGGATTTCATTTGATCTTTAGCCATATTGGTGTGGCAATTTTATTGTACAACAGTAGCGTTTTATTCAATCTTTTAGTATATGTCCTCTTTGTTACATTGTATCTAAACCACATGGGGGGATCATTTTATTTATTTATTCATCTTTGTACCATCATCTGCTTGTTATAATACATGGGTGATCTTTCTCGCTATTTTGCTTAAGGTGCTCACTACTTATATATGAGTGTGTGCTATTGTTATAGTATTGCTTCCTACTAGTGACGAGCGAACAGTAAAATGCTCATGTTTGAGTCGAACTTCGAACTTTGAGAAATTCGATCCGAAGTTCGAATCAAACTCGAAATCAAACTTCGAACCCCATTAAAGTCAATGGGAGAAGATGTTCGGGTTAATTTTTAGACCTATACAGGTGAGGAGAAGCTATAACTACCATTCATAACAGTACACCAAAACTAGGCGCATTATACGCCAGGCACAACACATTGAAATGCGCCTAAAAATGATACCCTGTGCGCGTCCAGAACACAATTCGCCTATCGAGGCGCATTACATAAACTAGTAATGATATATTATGCGTCTCCGTTGCGCAATGCGCCTTGATAGGTGCATTGCATACACTACCAATGATTTGCTATGTGCCGCGATTTGTGCAATGCGCCTCGGTAGGCGCATTACATACACTACCAATGATATTCTATGTACGGCGATTTTTAGGCGCATTATGTTTACTATGCACGGTATACCTGATGCCAAATTTTTGAGAGGCGCACTTTACATTGATCTGCCTTAAAACTGCTAATTTTCGGACATGAAAACTATTAAAATAGCAAGTCGATCGCAATGTTGAACTCGAACATTTACTCGAACAAACAGTAAAATGGTCGGTTTGGCTCGAGTTCTAAAAAATTGTGAAGTTTGACTCGAACTTATCCTTTCTCGAACAGTTCGAACAACACTACTTCCTACTTCTGGTTAAGGGGAGTGCTGGTATTCATACACTCGGCAGCCCTATGTGTAGTGTATATATACTTTTGTATCCTGGTTTTGTTCTCAGGAGTAATCACTATTTGTTAAAGCTAGGTGACTCTATACCATTAATTCTTTTAATTTTTAGTCTAAGTGAATAAAAGATTTACATATGTATATGAGACCAAAACCAGGATAGAACAGAACATATTATTACTTACCACAGAGAGCCTGGAAATCCCAGGGTGTTAGAATAAAGCAAGAAATAATAATCAGTCCCAGCCTGTCCAGATGGGCTGAGCTTGTGGTAACATCTGTTTTCCATTTCTTTTATTAACAGTGCAATTCTATAAGGACCATAAAGAGAAATAATGCTCAGACTGTACTTACTCCTCTTCCCTAATTCAGTCCCTTAGTTGAGTACCCACTCTGAAAGCCGTGACCCAACAGAATAAAGCCTACTGTACTGTAGCCTTGAAGTAATCCATATTTATTGCATTTTCATGACTCTCAAACACATTTTATCTGACTGTATTGCCAGACTCATCAGTGTTAAACCAAATACAGGTTAAAGATGCTGTGCATGTAATGTGCTGTCTTCTGACATATGGCTAGTATAAAGCTCACCATATGAGATGATACAGCATTATCCGCAGATTTCTGCTAAAATGCAGCATGGCAATAAGTGTTATTTTGCATGCAGTTTCCACAGCTCAGCTGCACCAGGGATAGATAACCTTAAAGTGGTTGTCTCACTACAAAGAATAGCTTCAGAATGTAGGGAACACTAAATGAAGACGTTTTCCAAATATGTTGCGTTGTTCATCTTTTTTTGTTAAGGAATTACAAGTGATTTTATCACCTTCTGTGCTGTCTCTGGTTTTCCAAGTGACCGACCTGTGTACTCCAATCCCCTGCTGTTTGTTCTCTCTGATAGCAGGGAGTGATGTAATCACACAGGTCACAGTGAGAGCTTGTGTGTTATCTGATCTTTCAGACAAAAGACTAGTTACTCTACTGTTTACATTATCTCAGAAGCTTCTCTGGACCTCAGAGAAGGTAATTTAGCTAATCTAGACTGATAAACAGAAAAGTGTTAATACACAGAGCTCATATGCTAATTACAGACAGCTTGACCAGGAAGTGACAGCGCAAAGCAGCATTATTTCATTCATGCATCCTATGAAACTTTGAGATGAGACAACCCCTTTCATGTCCAAAGAGAATAGGTGAACTATAAGTGAAGATCTGCAGTTAAGATTAACATTACTTCACAATTTGCCTAAAGGATAATTCCTATCTCTTAACTACCTGAAAGAAAAATATGTCAATAAAAGTCATAAGATAAACATTCTTATTTAATATTTAAGTGCTATTTATTAGTTTCACACCTTCTTTCTAATTATGTTTTCTTTTTACAGCTGTTTTGTTCCCAATATTTGCTTTCTGAGCCTCTGTTACATTTAGCAAGTCAGCTAAGCATGTAAAAAATATCTAATGTCCTGGGTTAAATGTGTTTATTTCACAGACCTCTTTTTTCTGCTGAGATTTGGTTCTGCTTGCCAAAATATTTTGTACATATTTTTCAAAACCATAACCCAGATATTTTCCTGTCGGTACTAGTCTCTTTAGAAACCGATTGTTCCCAGAGTTATAATACTTTTATCAAAGGGACCTATTATACTGTCTACTTCTAAATATTGTACCTGTGAGCTTGAAATAGTTTTCCCCTTTTGAAACCTAGATCTTCCTAGTCCTATGCTTGTACTCCTCATTTGTATCAGATACATTTCTGTTTAAGTAATCTCTTCTTTTCGCTTTGCCAATACAATTACTGCATGATGGTTAATATGCTCTGCTTGCTGCTATTTATCTGAATTAGTTATTGCAATTAATTATACTATATAGTTTAGCACAATCAGGGATGGACAATTAAAACATATGGGAAACTGTGCAAAACATTGCAGAGTGTATTAAGTCTTATGAGTAGTTTTACTCAAATCTGTACCCGATTGTTTTTTCGCACTGGATTTAAATGGGTTCATCTGCTCGTACCCCAGCAATTTTGGTCCTACAGTTCTGTTGATCTGATGTCAATTCCTATCCAACACCACATTCAGGTTACAAGTGTGACGCTGGGCTATAAGTGGTGTCAGACGAAGATGATGTCAGAGAGACAACACTAGAGTAATAGGCAAGTTAACCCATACAAACTTAGTAAAAAAAAACCTGATTCTAGCCTCAATAATATATATAAACCAGAAGTTTACACATATGCATGTTTTTCTCACTGTCTGACATGAAATCAGAATAAACCTTACCCTTTTTAGGTCAATTAGGTTTACCAAAATTATTTATATTTCACAAATACCAGAATAATGAGAGAGAGATAATTTTTAAGGCAGTTTTATTACTTTCTGCAAAGGCAAAAGTTTACATACATTTCATAAGTATTTGGAAGCATTGCCCTTAAACCTTATGACTTGGGTCAAACATTTTGGATATCCTTCCACAAGCTTCTCACAATAGTTGGTAGGAATTTTGGCCCATTCCTCCGACAGAACTGGTATAACTGAGCCATGTTTGTAAGTTGCCTTGCTCGTACCTGTCTTTTCAGCGTGGCCCATAAAATTTAAATAGGATTGAGATCAGGACTTTGTGATGGTCACTCCAAAACATTGACTTGGTTATCTTTAAGCCATTTTTTAAGAAGTTTGGTAGTATGCTTCTGGTCATTGTCCATTTGTAAGACCCATTTCCGCCCAAGCTTTAACTTCCTGGCTGATGTTGCTTCAGTATTGCCACATAGTCGTCTTTCCTCATGATTCCATCTATTTTATCAAGTGTACCAGTCCCTGCTGCAGCATAACAACCCCACAACATGATGCTGCCACTCCTATGTTTCACAGTTGGGATGGTGTTCTTAGGCTTCCAAGCTTCTCTCTTTTACCTCCAAATGTAACAATGATCATTATGGCCAAATGTTTCATCAGACTACAGGACATGTCTCGAAAAATGTAAGTCTTTGTTCCTGTGTGCATTTGCAAACATTAATCTGGCTTTTATGTGTTTCTTTTGGAGTAATGGCTTCTTCCTGGCAGAGTGACCTTTCAGCCCATGTTGTTACAGTACTCATTTTACTGTGGATAATGACACAATCTTACCAGCTTCTGCCAGCATCTTCACAAGGTCTTTTGCTTTTGTTCTTGGGTTGAGACACAGAATCTGTTTCCTTCCTGAACTGTATGATGGCTGGACATTCCCATCTTATTTGCACTTGCGTATAATTGTTTGTACAGACAAATGAGGCTCCTTCAGGTATCTTGAAATTGCACCCAAGGATGATCCTGACTTGTGCAAGTCCACAATTCTCTTCCTGACATCTTGGCTGATTTTAGACTTTCCCATGATGTTACACACAGAAGCAGTGTGTTTCTGGTGTGCAAAAAAAATCCACATCTGTGTCTCTAATTAAATCAGATGTTGCTAATAAACTTATCAGAAGCTTACCAAGACATGACATCATCATATAGACTGTCCCAAATTGTTTAAAGGCAGAGTAATCCTTTTGCTGAAAGTAATAAAAATGCCGTAGAAATGATCTATCTCTCATTACCTTCGGGATTTGGCAAATATAAATAATTTTGGTAATCCTAATTGACCTAAAACGGGTAAGGTTTATTCTGATTTCATGTCTGTATATATTAGTGTCGTCCACTGTCAAAGTGCTTAGATTCAGGTCAAATTTGTAATTGATCTGAATGTGAATGGCAACACTATCTATGAGAATAGGCATAAGACATACTTTAAAGCATTCAGGAGTCTTTGACATAGGCATCTGCAGAGCTATTACCTCACCTCTCCCTATTTCTATGCCAATAAGCTCAATGGGAGGATCAGGTGAAAAAAATCTTTTGAAATAGAAGTCTGTTGGTGCTGTACTATGACTTTGTTCAACTTGTTTGTTGATTTTAGGCATAATATGTTCATGTACATGCGTTCGTATAGAAATCAAGTGGCCATTAAAATAGTATCTCTATTTAAAATAGAGGTATTTCTCTGAGACATAGCATCATCTATTGCAGCAGAAAACTTATGAGATCATAAAGTAAGATTTCTGGTTCAAAGGATATAGTCTGGATACATAGAAATGTTTTATTTGATCACTTCTCATACAGCATTTATCTAAATGTTCTCCAATAATGCCCATTTCTAATAATGAATTCCATTGCATAACATACAGTAGGTCACATTTTTAAAAGCTTGTTGCTTTGTGTGCCACCCTCTGGGCTAACACAAAGCAGCTATACTAATCTTACGTCACACATATACAGTGAGGAAAATAAATATTTGATACACTGGCGATTTTTCAAGTTTTCCCACCTACGAAGAATAGAGAGGTCTATAATTTTTATTGTAGGTACTGTACACTTCAACTGTGAGAGACAGAATCTAAAAAAAAAATCCAGAAAATCACATGGTATGGTTTTTAAATAATTAATTTGCGTTTTATTGCATGAAGTAAGTATTTAGTACAATAGTAAAACAGAGCTTAATATTTGGTACAGAAAAGTTTGTTTGCAATTACAGAGGTCAGAGGTTTTCTATAGTTCTTGACCAAGTTTGCACACACTACAGAAGGAATTTTGGCCAACTACTCCATATAGATCTTTCAGTTTTCAGGGCTGTCACTGACCTACCTTGAGTTTCATCTCCCTCCAAAAATTTTCCATTGGGTTCAGTTCTAGAGACTAGTTAGGCCTCCTTAGTTGCCCTGGCTGTGAGTTTCAGATCATTGTGATGCTGGAAGACCCGACCATGACCCATTTTCAATGCTCTTACTGAGTAAAGGAGGTTCTTTTCCAAAATCTTGTGATACATGGCCCCACCCATCCTCCCTTCAATATAGTAAAGTTGTTCTGTCCTCTTTGCAGAATCACCCCACCAAAATATGATGTTTCCCCTCACCAATGTTTCATGATTAGCATTATGTTCTTAGGGTTGTACTCATCCTTTTACGTCCTACAAACACGGCGAGTGGAGTTGATATCAAAAAGTTCTATTTTGGTCTCATCTGACCACATGACCTTTTCCCATTCCTCCTCTGGATCATCCAGATGGTCATTGGTGAACTTCAAACGGGCCTGGATATGTGCTAGTTTGAGCAGGGGGACCTTACCTACCCTGCAAGATTTTAATCCATGATGGCGTAGTGTGTTACAAATGGTAATCTTTGAGACTGTGGTCCCAGCTCTACTTAGTTCATTGACCAGGTCCTCCATGTAGTTCTGAGGTGATTCCTGATCTTTCTCACAATCATCCTTACTCCATGAGGTGCGATCTTACATGGAGCCTCAGACTGAGTGTCTGGACAGATGTCTTTAAGACAGGTAACAAGCCCAAACAGTTGCAGTTAATACAGGTAATGAGTGCAGAGCAGGAGGGCTTCTTAAAGGAAAGCTAGCAGGTCTGTGAGTGCCAGTGCTGGTTGGTAGGTAATCAAATATAATATATTATATATATATAATATATATATATATATATATATATATATATATATATATATATATCATGAAATCTAAGAACTTTTAACCCATGATACAGCTTCCGGCCTGATAAAATATACTTCAATGGGGCCAAATTGAAAAAAAAATACCTCTCAGTACCCTGCTGCTGCAGCTCTGGAATTTCCCAGGATCTGCAACTCTTTACTTCCAGATTCTCTGATGCATCTGAACAACAACCTGGAAGATTTGGACAGGACAGGACTGGATCCTGAGTTAGCTCCGGAACTGCAGTGACAGCATCATTTTTATTTTTTTCCCTATCTTTGACCCCTTTATGTATTATTTTATTCAACTGAGCAACCACTTTAATGTAATTTGAAGTAGTATTTTAAAAAATCACAGTCAGTCATGACCTCCCAAGATTGTGAGTGTTGCCAAAGTTGCAGCTTTTGTTGTATCAAATTTATATTTGTATAAGGATTTAGGCTTTGTTAATACAATTTTTTGAATTAAGATTTAAGCTATATTAATACAAAAGACATGACTGCAGAATTTTATGCTATTTTCACGATAAATTCTGTATGAAACCAGGGACCATCTTCTTTTGAATGGAAAACCTGCATCATAGCTGACACCGAACTGACATGTCCTTTATTTGACGTGGAACCCATTTAGATTCCACATTGTTTAACAATGCCGTGTATTAACCCAATTGAAATGGAGCTAAACCATAACCTAATCCACAGCAAAAAACTTTGCAAAAACTTTGGCTGCAAAGCTAAAATCCACAGCAGAAATCCAAGATTTCTCCATTTAGAACAACTTACCCGTAGGTTACTCCAAACAGACTAACTCTACTGCAACTCACGAAAGACCAGGGTAGTTGAACATTGCTTAATGACGTTTCCTTTTAATTCTGTAGGAATTTTATAAGAGAGTATCCATAGACCTGAATTTGTGCTGTCAAAGTTGTCATTTAGCACTAGCATTGTCTTGAATCACACAGTTTGTGACATTATACACCTCATTAAATGCACCAACATATGCATATGCACCAACAGCTGAGTTTTAGTTGCATGACTATAAAAGTAGAAAAACATTCTATTATAACTTATTATCAGCAGTTTTTTTGTTTTGTTTTTGCAAAGCTAACATCAGTAACATGTACTAAGTGTCTTATTAGAATATATCATCATTAAGCCACATAATATTAAATATAAAATAAACCATGAAAGTGTCCATCCCCTTTTATCTATTTTCTCCAAAAGTACTTTAGGTACTAGACAAACAACAAACACTGTTTGGAACAGTCTGTAATGAACATCAGAAATATCAAACAATTATTAGAGATCAAAGATTCTCAAAATGCTATATCAAAAAAAGGCCAGCAACTACACGGCAATATGTTATCATCTCCTATCAGAGGCAACGTGTCAGTGGCTGTTGTTTCAAAGGGAAATGTTTCAGCTTGCTGTCAGCTAGACGATGGTCTCAGAATTCCAAACTAAATTTGAAACAGAAGCTATCATTGTGCAATTGCAATACGTTAAATGAGCTCAGAAGCAGTCGATGCATGAAACTGTGCTCAGCAGGGCATTAAGAACATCTTAAGTCAGTCTGAATATTCATTGAATATCTCTGCCCATTTAAACAATATATAGCAGATATTTGGGAATATGCATGAAATTACGGAAGCAAACATAGATTACATCTAGTGAGATGAGTATAGTGGCACTAAAAAGAAAAATACAATGGAACTGCTCCATTATCATAGTCCTTATGTAGCATAATGGTTTTCACGTGTATCACATAATAAGTCATGGTCATATTAATGGTCAATTCTCTTAAAATCTCAGACCCCCACATTGTCTCTTCTAGGGCTATTTAAAGGGGTATTACCAAAGCCATGGCACAAACAAGTACAGGGGTTAAGGGGAATCCCTTTCTTCACATAGGTGTGGGTACCAGAGGTGGGAACCGCATCTATCAGGCATTCATGATCAACTAGCTTTATGAAATCATAAGTAAAAAAAAAGGAAATCGTTAAATGGTCAACAAAAGAAGTTGACTGAAGGATTAAGCATTGTCTTTATAAAATATAAAATGGATTTCTGTTGCCTGTTCTTCTTGCATGGACAATTGAATAAACCTGTCTGCACCAAATTTGGTACACAGGTAAATCAAGCATTTCATTAGGTTTTAGATTGAGTTTTAAGCTCTCTATGGCCTACAACGTATTCATAAAAAATTAGAACTTGACATGAATGGGCTACACTTGTAAATTTGAGCATTCTCATAAATTAAGACTCTGTCCTGCTTCAAAAAAAGAACTCTGCACTTGGACAAAGACTCTCATGAAAAAGCCCACTGCTGCTGCCCGAGCTGCCGAAAAAACTCAGCAGACCCAAGCCTATCTGCATACGGACCAGATGTGTCATATGCAACAGCTGGCTGCTGAAACCCAGCAGATTATTATTATTATTATTTATTTTAAAGTGCCATTGATTCCAGAGCGCTGTACATTCAAGGGGGTTACATACATTACATAAGTCAAACGAGTACAGTGATAAGGGATAATGACAATTGGCACGACAGAGGGACAGAGGACCCTACCCGTGAGGGCTTACAATCTACAAGGAGGGGGAAAGAGACAGGAGGTGCGGGGAAGACATTTTGAGATTGATTGAGACATTTTGAGACAGATTGAGGCCCAACTGCAGCCTCAGTGAGACAGATCAACAGCAGAGACTCCACAGCAGATCCAAACCTGTCTCCAGTGAGCTGTTGAAACTCCCCAAAAGACTGAGGCATAAATGCAGTTTCAGCAAAAATGAAAAACAAAAAAAAACAAGGAAGGAGCGCTGCCTAGTGCAATATTTCATTAAAATTCACAGAAAATTATTCCAAGAAAAGGTGCACTCACCTTCTCTCGTTGTGCTTCAGTTAGGCACAACTCTCCACACACAAGTATCGATAGTAGGCTACTGCCCAGTCATCAGCCGCTGCTCCTCCACGTGCCCAGATTCACAAGGTTGCTCAAAGTGGAAACTCCAAGCTGAATGTTAGCTTATGGCCAGTTCTGCAAACAAAAACCACATTATAGGATAAAGCACAGACCTCTTTAAGATGTACCTTTAATGATTAAAACATAAGTACAACACGTTTCGTGTAGTTTAGTAACATTTTCTCAGGCTCGGAATCACTCAACACTTCCTCCTCATTATAAATCACCTGAGACCATCTCATTTCTTAATCGAAACACTATAATTAAAAATCACACAATTTTTTTAAACATACACATATATCTACAATATAAAAACCTACTGAAGGACAGATTCCTTTGAACTCTTTCTTGACCTTAATTGTTTCACTAGAAATGTAAGCCTCACTAGACATTTCAGTATCTTGGAGAATAATTCTCAAAAAAAATAAAAGTTATAAAAATCTGAGGGAGACTGATGATGCAAGAGAAAAAAAAATACCTTTCAAAAAACGATCGAGATTCAGTCGAGAGGAAGTAATGTCCAGGCTTTTTCTGATCTAGTAAGCATGGAATTTAGATCCCTGGGCAAGAAAGAGAGAGAAAAAACAGATAAAATAAAAGATAAAATATATCATAATTTGACAGTCCAAGAAAGGAGAGATCAGCAAATGCTAAAGAAATAAAAAATATTGTCATAAGATATGTGGATAAGGGAGGGGGAACGTTAGTTTTGAATACTTCATACTACTGTTCAGAAGCCAATAAGATTTTATCGGACAAAAATTATTATGAATTCATAGAGGGGGATCCCTTCTCTGGGATGCACAAACAAGTGAGAGAATTAGTGGAGAAAGCCTTATAACAGGGAGCTATTAATAAAAAGAAAGAAAATGTATTCTTGTCTCGACCCCCAAGAAACTTTTTTTTTCTATTTTTTGCCAAAGTTGCACAAAGATATAAAAAGACCCCCATGTACACCTATTATCATAGGAATTGGGGTCTACCAGTAACCCTTCTCACTACTTGGATTTATTTTTTCAGGAATATCTTATTACCTTACCGAGTTTAAAAAAAAATAAAAATACCCTGATACCCTGATTAAGCTCTTTTTAGAAGTGCCCTGAGAAAATAATTATTTATTGGTGACAATGGATGCATTGTACACAAACATTGAACACGATCTAGGCATTGGTTGTGTAAAGGACATTTTTGAGCGAGATTCATCTCTCACAACAGCTCAAAAGAGTTTCTTGTTAAAAAGTTTATCTTTTATTCTTAATAAAAAAAACTTTTTTATCCATGAGGGGTTAACCTCATCAGCAGAAGAGGGGGACAGCAATGGGTCATAGAGTCGCCACCTCCTATGAGAAATGTTTTAATGGGAGTTTTTGAGAGGTTGTTTATCCATGAAAATGTTCTTAGGAATAAAATAGTTCTGTATCGTCATTATATTGATGATCTATTTCTAATTTGATGAGGGACAAAGAGGAGTTGAACTTCTTTGAGGAAATCAATAATAATAATTAGGGTATAAGGTTAATGATAAAAATAGAAACTACCCAAATTGATTTTTTAGATATAATTGTTAAAAAAGACAGGGATACATTTATAACTAAGACCTTCTTCAAAGAGATTGATAGAAATAAGTATCTTAATTTTGATAGCTCCAATTATCATAAGTGGAAGGTGAATATGTCACACGGCCAAAATAGAAGGATGCGCAAGAATTGCACACTGGATGCAGACTTTGAGGATCAAACTAAGGTGATTGTAACTCGGTTAAAAGACAAAATATATCCAAAATGTATTGTTCAATAGGCTATATTAAAACAAGAAGCCTCTCACAAAAGGAATGTTTTAAAAAAGAATAGAGGTATTGGAAAACAGGTAACAAGGTATGGAAAAATAAAAATAAATTGGAAATAACTTCATAACTCATTATAATAGCTCCCATTATACGATTAGAAAGATAATAAGCAAATATTGGAATATTTTATTAAATGATCCATATTTGGTGAAATACTTACAGAAAAATCCGGGAATAACATATAGGCATGCAAGGACTGTGAAGGATATTGTTACCCCCAGTAGGATAGATAAAAAGCTATTAGGAAACAACAAAAATAAAAATATCAATAAAACAGTAGGGAACAAGAAATGTGGAAATTTTGAATGTCGATTTTGAAGGAAGGGGATACTTTTGCATCAAATAAAACAGGAGAGGTTTTTAAGTTAAAACATGTGTTGAACTGTAGGAGTGATCATGTTATATATCTGTTACAATGTCCATGTGGACATTAATACAAAAGGCGGACTACTCAAAAATTACAAAAAAGGGTGTCCGGCCATAGACATAATCTCAAAAGATAAAAGATATATATATTTATATATATATATATATATAATATATATATATAATATATATATATATATATATATATATATATATATATATTTATATATATAATAATATATATAATAATATATATTTTTATATATTTTTATTTTATAATAATAATATTTAGTATTTATATGGTGTTTTCTGATACAAATGTTATTTCTTTTTAGACATAAAATTATATTGAAAGATGTTGAAAGATAGGAGTTTTTAAGAGTTTTTTTGTAAACATATGTATTAATTATGGTGTTTCAATTAACACATGAGATGGTCTTTGGTCATTTTTTAAGTGTTGAGTGATTACGAACCTGAAGAAGTGTTACTTGCAACATGAAATGTGTTGTTCGTATGTTTTAATCATTAAAGGTACTTTTGTACATTTTAAAGCAACCTGTTCTTTATGCTATAGTGTGCTTATTGTTTGCATTACTGGCTGAAAGCAAACATTCAGTTTGGAGTTTCCACACTGAGTAATCTTGATGTAATTTTAGCAACACAGATGAACAGCAGACACTACACAGTGGACTCAGTCCCGTCTCCAAGCTAACCAGGTACATCAAGGCCAAAAGAGAGCTGCTGGAACTCCTCAGTAGACTAAAGCATGGCTATAGTCTCAGCAAAATAGACAATCAGCAGAGACTCCACAGCAGACCTAAGCCCATCTTCAGGTTGGCAAAATGTATCAGCCAAGAGTGAGCTGCTGAAACTCTCCAGCAGACTGAGGCATGTATGCAGTCTCAGAGAGACAGATGAATTGCAGATACTCCACAGCAGGCCAAAGCTCACTTCTAGGCTGATCAGTAGCAAGTGACATTTTTAACCAAACACACAAACAACAAACAATTAAATGAAATAGAACCACAAGAAGCCAGACAATTCCACTAGTGAATGATATTGTAGATGTGACTTATATTCATGGCTGATACATTAATGGATAATGGCCTTCTCTGTTTACTTTGTATTTTTTTGCTTTATATTTGCTTTACTGGAAATAGAAAGTGTGTGTTGTATTACTAAATTGACTAATTTCTAATGTACATCTCAACCTTGTGCAGTATGTGGCAGTAAGCTACAGCATATCATCCTAAACCCATGATCACTTAAGCGGGTGTTGCAATTCATCTATTTAAACCTGTTACAAGGCATTATGTGGATTGGATATAATAGGATAAAGCAATAATTACATTACTGTTAATAACAGCATGTAAGGGAAGCTGTCCATCTCTGTGCTAACAAGAATGCAGGAGGATCCACTTAGTCATGAGAGCTTCAATGTGAAATTCTCTAGGAATTAGTCAGTGACTGTATTTAAGCGAGTGGGCTGTCATTTTTTTTTCCTTCTCAGCCCCCAAAAGATTGTTTTGGCACACTATGGAAATGATTCGAACACCATATGGTGAGCTCAGCTTTTCTCCCGAATGTTATTTTTGAAGATTATTTTTTTAATGAGCTCTTCTGCTTCATGTGTTATGCTCTAACCACACATATATGAAGGTGGAACTAAGCAAAATGTGCCCCTTTTCACTCACTTCTCTGAAGGAGAGGAGGACCTGAGTGCTAAAATGTATTGTTGATTGTTATGTAAAATGTTCAAGAACAGCAAGTACCTTCCTGCCAATTCTAGCAATTAACACGATCTAGTTATTCTGCAAGCATACATTCCATCTAGTGAAACAGGCCGCTTGCTGTCTGTTGACTGAAATCTGCAGTTCTCAATTTGCCTACACGTCAGATCGCTCCATTAACCCCCTAGTTTGTTGGACAAGCCTTTCTTTTGTGTTTACAGAAGTCAATAATAAAAGGTTTCTTGTGCTACATGTATTTAGACATAGACAAACATGAAAAGTACTGTCTCAGATTTTCTTATGCACTTTAGGGCAGAGGTGCACAACATTTTCTGGTCCAAGGGCCACATTGTCATATTGTACCCTTCTCAAGGGCCACAGTAAATCTTAGGGCCACATGTATAAAAACTGTTTATGAATTGTTTAGGTCTAAAACTCACTTTGTTATCCGTAGCAACCAATCAGAGCACCCCCTCTCATTTAATATAGTGCTCTCGAAAAATGAGAAAGGCACTTTGATTGGTTGCTATGGATAACAAAGTGAGTTTTAGACCTAAACAATTTTCATACATTTGGTCCTTAAAGTTGTATTCCCTGTCTGAGATCTTAAAAGTATCTTCCAATGCAAATGCTTAAAATGGCTGAGAGGTCTTGGTACCACTTTAGAGATTGTTTAGAGATCAGAATGGGTGGTCCCCTGCTCTTATACTCCAGAAAGAAGATATGAGGCCCCTTTTTTCACTGTAGGCTTTGGAGGTTACAGAAGTGGCTTTTTCACAACAATAACTAGAGACAACAACAGCAAAAATAGCCTCCTCTACAACTATTCTCCTCCTCTTTGGTGTTTTGAACCTATCAGTCATTTTTTATGGTAGATCTTGTGGATTTATCATGATTTTGCTAAAAATGAATACTCCTAAGTATAAGAAATCCAGAGATTAAACAAAAACAGATTTTACTACATTGCTCATTTAGGTTCCTTAAAATAGGATATAAAGCTTAGTAGTGCCAGCCATACAGCACCCACCATAATGCATAATGGCCCAACACACAATGTCCACTTTAATAGTGACAGCCACATAGTCCCACCATAACAGTACCAGCCATTCTGTGCTCTCGATAACAGTGCTAGCCATACAGAATCCATCATTTCAGTGCCAGTCATATAGTGACCACTCTGACAGTGCCATCCATTCAGAGCCCTCCATAAGAATGCCAGCCAGACAGTGCTCTCCATAGCAGTGCCATCCATTCAGAGCCCTCAATTATAGGACAGGGACAAAGCATGATTGTGTCCTGATGGCTGGGAGCTGCACAGAAGGGCACTTGGGGCCGCATGTGGTCCCCAGACCACATGTTGTACACCCCTTAAATAGTCATTGACTAAGTAAGTTAATGACTATTTAAGTGGAAAAATTCCCTTGCCTTTGCCATTATTTTCATTGAGTATGACTTTCTCTTTCCCCTTTAAAACAACCGAATATATGCATTTGTGCTTTTATGCTACAGTACAGTTGTTTTAATATACTGTTAGCAATGACCTACCTGTAGGGATTACAGAGGTATGCCAGATACAAAGAACGCCCTGGCACAGAATATCATGACAATGCCAGTAGGCGGGACCCATAAGATTAATATCTAGGTAGGAGGGTTATCTTTTTAAGCAAGTAAATGCTTCAGTTGTATAATGCATCTATATCCAATATACAGTCATATGTGGTAGAGACTTTGCATCAATATCCAGGAGTTTTAGACTTTTTCAAATACTTCTGCACATCCAAAAGTGTAAGCTCCATTTATTATATTGTAATTATTGAATTTCTTCCCCATTAGCAATCCTAATACGCTTCAGTAGTCCTGCCAGGGCTGTGATCAATAGAACGCAGTTTAATGGCTACCAAGGCTGCCCAAAGAATTTCTGAGGCTGACATGACAAAATATTCCCTCCTTTATGCAGTCAGGGGGGATTTCAGGAATTCACTTTGTCTGGGAACAGGAACCAAGTAGGGAAATGATAATGTGCCACACATGCAGTTAAAACCTTTTCAGGGTCACTGTGAAACTTTGAAGACAAATTCTTAAACTACTAAGCTCACGGGTGGAGATTTTTTGTTTACTGACAGATGACGGTGGCGAGACTGTTGCCAGGGCAACCATCCAAAGCTTAGTGAGCACTATGCATGGGTCCAGTTAATTAGAACAGAACCTGCACACAATACTCGGGTATCAGACGGTCTCCTCGGCAACTGTCCTGCCCAGTGTACACTTGGCTGTCCACACCTGATATTGGATTGTGCAGGAAAGGGTGAATGAACAACTCCTTTAAAGTTAAATGTGCATGGTCAGGGGAATTAGTATAAGGTTAATGGTGAATAGAAGACTCAGAGGTTAAAGGGGTTGTCTCACCACAAGGATTGCTTTTATGTTAAAGATCTTGCAAAAAAAAGTCACTTTGCAATATATGTTCACTTGTGAGAAAATGTGGGTTTTGGATATCTCAAACCCATATTTTTGTCTAAATCTAACCCTATCCTAACTCTAACCAAAACCCTCACCCTAAATTGGGATAATGGTTATTAATAGAGCTTTTATGGGTCTTTATCTTACTGGTCAACAGCACTCTCATTGAAATATTATTTTCCTTTCAACGTTATATCCAACGTCACTACTGATTACCATAACATATGAGCTACCACTTATGTAACCCTTATGTTATTAAAACCAGAAGTGATGTCACACTGAAGGTGACATTGCACCAGAAGCACAGCCAGACTGGAAGCACCTTGAAATGCTAAGTTAACCCACAAAGACCTAAACCTAAGTCAGATTTTTTTTTGCCAATACACAGCAAAATTTGATTAGGGCCGACCCACATCATATTGCTTAGTTTCGGGTTGAATTTGACATTGACCTGAATCTGAAGTGCATCACTATATGTGACCTATCTTGAGCAGTCAATGTTTTTATTGGTAAAGACTCAACTTCAGCTATCCCCATTGATATTGTGTCCAGGATTATATTGCGAGCTAGCCCTTGTCAGGAAACTACACTGCCAAGGAAAAGTTCCAAAAGGAAAATAGGGTGAGAGACGAAAAAGTGTGAACATTTGGGCTACAGATTGACCTGTGCATATGAAGAGACCCACAGAGAAATAATATATATAACCGGACCACCAGACAGAAATGAACAATTGGTGAGTGAAAACCTTTATGGTGCTTTCACACAGTGCGTTTTTGGTGCATTTTTGGTGCGTTTTTTGTGCAGGAAGGCACAGCAATTAATGCTGTACATTGCTCACACAAAAAAACGCATAAAAAAAACCACATCAAAAATGCACCAAAAACGTACTGTGTTAAAGCACCCTAAAGGTTTTCACTCACCAGTTGTTCATTTCTGTCTGGTGGTCCGGTTATATATATTAGTTCTCTGTGGGTCTCTTCGTGTCAACAGGGCAATCTGTAGCCCACATGTTCACACTTTTTCCTGTCTCACCCTATTTTCCGTTTGGAACTTCCCCTTAGCAGGGTAGTCTTCCGACAAGGGATAGCTCACAATATAATCCTGGTCACAACCTACAGTAAATCACCCTACTTGTATTACACTTCAAATGTGTTTCAGCTGTATTTCATAGACTCCTCAGTGAGAAGGTGGGCAATATTAATGACTGAAATAACAATAGTATTTTCCATAGAGCACTATGCACAGTCAAAGTTGCTTGTAAAATAGCCTGTGCCTGCTGACAGACTGGCTGATCAAATGTGTCATGCTTGTAAATGGAAAGAATTTCTGAAGATATATAAGATTTTTTCTCCATTGAGGCTCAATGTTTTATTAATAAAAAAGGATATTATGTTGTTCCAGTTTGTACAGCCTCTTTACCATTTTAGCCATCTTTGTTTTCAGGCTTCACATCTGTCTTTTTTGTTCTGCTTAGCTTGTTTGCTGTGGTATTTCGTAGCATGTCTTGTTGTGTTAGAATGCACCAATATGTGTGGAGCCAATTTAATCTGATGATCCATCCCCTTTTCACTCATCACAGCATCTACTTGGAAGAACAGTACAAGGCGTTCCGTCAGCTAATGATCTCAGCACCGCTCACCAGAATGACATTTTTAGAATAGATTTGGTAAAATGTATATATAAATTTACTGTACATACAGCTTAGCAGAGCGTGTCTGTGGTTGCAAGTAACCTGAAAAGACGGATATTCTGCAAAAGGTGCTCTGAAGCATATGCATTCATTTTCTTGATATTATAAGGGAAATTAGATTCAGGCACATACAGGTAACAGCAAAACAATAATGTGTATGTAAGGATTTTAAGGACATTTTAGGTATAGAGAATGGTTATTGGCTATTATTATGTTTTGCTAAGAAATGTGATTTTTTTTTTAGTGAACTGGATTATGTCAAGTTATTTAGACTCCAACGCTGCTTGGTTCAATATGCTGTGTTTCTGTAATGTAATACTACAGTACATTCTAAACTATCCATTATCCCATTTAAAAACAACATGAGACTAAAATATAACAAATACCAGGATGATGTTTTTAGTTCATCTCGCATCCAAAAAAATGAAAACAGTTATAAAAAAGGTGTATGTACCCCACAACAGTACCAATAAAATTACATCTAATCTTACAAAATCAAGCCTTCACCCAGATCTGTAGATGAAAAAATATAAGTTATAGCTCTTAGAATATGTCAAGGCGTGCAAATTTTGTTAACAGTAGCAAAATATAACAATCATCTAACTTTGGTTTCACCATAGTTGCACTGATCCACAAAATAAAGTTATCATTACACTATTAAAAAACTAAGGTTATCACATATATGCATTATGCTGAAGTCCATAAAAATGAAACCCAAAACACAATGGCAGAAGAGCACTTTATTCTGTTTCACCCTACAAAATGTAAATGTTTTCAAAATATTATACAGTAAGGTCAATAAAATACTACTAAACCTTCAAAAACAAGCTGTTATGTGGAAAAGTCACTTGTGAGTCACTGGCTATAACTACAATATAATCACTTACATATATGCAGAGCCTGCGTATAACTGGTAATTACCACTTTATGATCACTGTATGGTGGGAATATTGGTTGTGGTGGCATTATTTAGTCACTATGTGGTGGTTATATGTGGTCATGATGTTGTGGTATTATTCAGTCACTATGTGGTGGTGATATGTGGTCATTGTGTGGGAGTATTATTCAGTCACTATGTGGTGGTGATATGCGGTCATGGTGTGGTGCTATTATTCAGTCACTATGTGGTCATAATATGCGGTTATGGTGTGGGGGTATTATTTGCTATCATTTATAATATTAGTCTTGATTGGTCAGTAACAGTACAGTAATATTTGCTTACTGTGCAGCGGTATTATGTGGTCATTTTTATGTAGAGTTATCATCAATAGAACAATGTCTTGTAGTTACTTGTATGGATTTATCTATATTTCATGTATTGTTTTATCATAAATACATCATTATAGACCCAGTAACAACACTGTGGTATTGATGCTGGTCTGCTGGAGAAAGCTGGGCATGATTAGATGTTCTTGGACATGTTAGAGACATGGCCTGGTGTTATGTCATGTGCTTGGGCGTGTTAGAAACATAGCCTGGTATGATGTCAGGTTATTGGTTGTGGTGATGGCCATGGTCTGATGTGTCCCTCTTTGCTTTCGCTAATCGTTGGGATGTACAGTATATACTGAAAAAATTAGAGGTTCCTGTATCATTGATCACTAGTATACAAATTTGAACTTTTTTCTGTATCTGGTTTGTGAATGGGTGCATTGAACTAATTTTGGGCTTCTGAATTCAGTGGTGCAAGCAGATTCTTTCTATCACATCACGTTTTAAAGATACACAGCAATTCTAATTATCAAAGACAATAATGACACATTGATGAAATTAACCATTTCTTTCAGACATTAGAAGGCAAATTAATGCTCATGCATGAAAATATATGTTACATCTCGACTAACCTATAAACTCTAACAAACCAAAAAGATCCTCAAACATATAAATATAAATATTTACAAGATTTACAATTTCCTTTGGCAAAATGTGATGAGGATGCTTGTGCTTTGTAAGGTATTTCGTCAGTCTATCGCAACAGAAACCAACAGTAATCACAAATTATTGCAGAGTTCCAGTGTCCCTGGTACTGTTGCTCCATGGAAAGAATGTCTTGGTGAAAGTGTTCACCTTGTTCATCACTCACAGCACCCAAGTTTGTAGGAAAAAAAGTCAACACCGGAGTGTAAAAAGTGAATTTTAAAGTCATTCTGCAACCCATATTCTTGTAGTTCTCCGGTAGATTAGTAACTATGGAAACATAGTCATCATTTCTTCTGTTACCCAAAAAGGCCATGAACAATTGCTTTAATAGAGGACCAGGCTGTTAACTCAAGATTCTTAAGCTTAGCATCAAAATACGAATATTTTAACGGTTTCCTAATTTGAGATCCAACAAATATGTTCTCCTTTAGCTTCACTCTAATTGGGAAACACTTCTCTCAAATGACTGAAAGCCTCATCTTCCTTTATCAAGAGCTTTAACAAAGTTCTTCATCAATCCCAACTTTATATGAGGTGAAGGCAAAATAATTTTACTCAGTTCTACCAACAGAGTATTTTTCAATTTTTTTTTAACAAACAAAAAACTTCCAGGCCATTCCTTAACCTTATAGTGGATCTTACTGTCTCAACTGTCCCAAACAGCTGACTGAACCGTTATAAAATGACTGACTTGACAAACTGAGTCTCCGCCAACAGAGGGCGCTGTGTTACATCCAACAGAGGGCGCTGTGGGCGTCTTAGCCCCTTTCCCATAATGCCTTGTGATATGCAGATGCTAAGTAGAGGGCGAAAAGGCAAAACAAACTCTACAAGCCGTTCGTTCATTCGGTGCTCTCCCTAAGGAGAGATCTTCCTTTCTGCCTCTCATCGTCAGCAACATTAAACTACCTTGCCATCTGTTGACTGTTTGTATGATGTCTTCCACTACACTTTACATCCAAAAAATTAGTTATATCATATTATTTATAATTAAAATTATTATAGATAATGATTTTACCATTTTAAACAGAAGATATCAGAGAGATGGAAGTGTGTTATGCTTAGAAAAAAATTGAATATTTCACAATATCTCAAAAACCTTATGGGACACAACAATTCTGAAGGTAGATGCAGATTCTACACAAAAATACATACAAACTGATGTATTAGAATCCAGATGCAAAATGACTGTTGACTAGTGTTATCTTTAAACATGTAAGCAAAGGTAAATAAAGACTATTACCAAATACATTGCTGTTCTGATTTTGCTTCTCTTCAGAGTAAGGAGTAGATATTATCCCATTCTTGTTTACACAAGCTTCCCTAGTTACTAACTCTTTGTACTCTCATTGCTCCAGCAGAGGATGGTGATGTCACTCCCTGCTGTGTTTCTTATCTTGAAAGTCTGAAACATGGGAGCTTGTTTATATTACTTACTGATAGCTTTAACCCTTTAGAGCTTTGTAGACTTGTGCTCTACAGTTTACAAACCTCCAGCGCTCATGTCACTGTAACAGGATCAGCTAGGAACAGCAGAGATGATATGTCCATCACTACTGTAGAACCACCCATCCACAGCCTAATTAGTAAATATGAGTCTAAAGCTGGTTGTGGCTCTGTAAAACAGCATGGTGAGAAAACCCCTTTAACTCTGTTATGTGTGACATATTTATCTTTGTTACTTTGCTTAACATTTATTGAACATATAAAATAATATTTGATGGTACTTAGGCCACATTTTTACATGAAGAGTAACTAAGTATGAGTTGGCACAGAAACAAAAAAGGTATCCTTTTGTAGCATTTCAGCTCTGACCTGGATAAGTATAAGGTTTCATGTTCCTGTACCACTATTGATCATTTTGAGTGATGATAAGGTAATTATATTATGTACACTCTATCATGTCACCTAGACCATTGTTCAATATAGTGTTGCTGCCTGCTAGGTACAGTGAATAGTTGCTAAGAGGATCTCTTGTGCTATCAGGACAGCTTTCTCTTTCTTTGAATAGACTAAGGCAAATCACAAGGAAACAGAAACAGTTCCCAGATCTCTTGCACATGTTTCTTTTTTGCTGTGACAAATAAGCTTTAAAGCCCAGATAACAAGCCTTGTCGGATGGCTGTCTAACATTTGGCAAGAACTAAGGACTCCAGTGAATAGCTTTAATTAGCCAACTGATCAAAAGCACTTCACAGCATATATACTGCATATACCTTATACAGCCATTTAGAGCCTGCTGCAGTTTCTTAAGGAGTCTTACCAAAACTGAACAATAGTGCCCATTACTGGGTCCCTAAATAACAAGCCCTTCCCAAGTAATCATCCAGCTTTTGAGTACTCACTGCTGCATGGTATTATGTTAGGTAATCCATTCCTTGACTGTGCAGAATGACTGAAATGACTTGTAGAGTGGTAAACACATAGCACTCTATTATGTAATGTCCAATGCACTTTACAGATATAGCAAAGATTACTTGGCAGAAATGACTTGCATCAGGTAACCTTATTTGAGGAAACAACAAAAGCTGGATAAAAAAGCTTTGCAAAGCGGAGACCATGTTCTGCGTCGCATAGTAAGTTGAAGCAAACCTGTCAGGTGGTTTATGCTAGATGTGATTTATGTAGGATGTGATTTGATTCTGCATTTCTAAGCAAAAAGAAGAATAAATTCTTATAGGACTCCTTATATGACAGTGAAAGTCCTGCATATCCTGCCCTCATACTGAGAATGACAGCTTTTTTTTAATCAACCAATAACATTTATTAGACACCATTTACAATGTCATAGAAATAGAGGTAAAGGAAATTGGGCACCACAGTACAAGGTGCGCATCTCAGGAACACAGAACAGATAAAAAGTGATTGACAGCATTTAATCACAGTGATTGACAGCTTTTGTATCAGTGTGTGTACACAACACAGCGTCAATCACTGTATGTGGACATATTCAGCAGAACTTTCACTTTTTCTCTACGAAATATTGTTAGATTTATGCTTTTTACTCAGAAATCTTTCTGCAAATCATACAAACTTAGACATCAAAGAGCTCAGCTTTTCTCTGTCTATCACATCCTGCTCTCAGATAGGACAGCAAAAATCACCTGACAGGTTTCCTGTAAGCTTTACTTTATCTGAAAGCATAAGCTCCATTGGAGTTTACAAAAGCATCCTCTAGATTATTATGATAATCACATTTGTTAAAATGCCCTCATGAGTCATATTCCATGTCATGGTCCCCAATACGGGCCAAGGTCGCACCCACTATGCCCCGTTCCCCGCAGCTCCATACTCACCTAGCCCCACTCCTGTTTCCCGTGCCCGCTCTGCAGGTGCGTGCGTTCCTGCTTACTAGGGCGTGCACGCGGCAGCAAGCCCAACCTGCCTTGCGGCTGGCTATGGTGAATACTGGGAGCTTCTTAGACTCCGTTGCCTGGCATGGCAATATATCATCACTTGTGCTGAGAATCCACCTCCTGTTGTGACATTCCCATTCTATAACTGTAAACTAAGAGCCACATGTATGAAAACTGTCTAAGATTTTCTTTCTTGTCCATACAAACCAAACAGAGTGCCCCTTTCATTTTATATAGTGCTCTGAAAAAAATGAAAGGGGAGCTCTTTTCTGGTTGCTATGGGCAACAAAGAAAGTCTTAGACCTAGACTGTTTTCATACATGTTCCCCTAAGGGTGCATTTTCAACTTTCTTTTTGTAATATTTTTGACAAGAGCAGGAAGATGTTCAAACAGAAGAAGCTAAAAAAAAGAGGCAGAACATATGTCCCCACAAATAAAACCCTAAATTTACAATAGAAATTTACTTGAATAAGGCTGGAATTTAGGACCATATTGCACTATGTATGTAAAGATTGGTTGAGATGTGTGGACACTGCTGAGCTTGTACACAAGGAGTGAAGAAACAATGCCAGTAGCATTGAAGGGCAGCGGTTGAAAGCTATGTTTTAAAGGAGGTGTCTCACTACATCGATTCATCTTACCTCAGTCCTGTTTTCTTGGTTTCATTTTGGAATTCAGGGGCGCATTTACTGGCTTCCACTAGGCTGCAGTAGAAGCCAGGTCTGTAGCTATAGCGACCAGTGCTGACAGCCTATCAGGAAAGATCAAACAGGTCTGTAGCTATAGCGACCTGAGGAACTACTGCAGCCCATACAAGAGGGAATATCTAGGAATAGGTAGGATACTGTTAATGGACACATATTATAAAGGGACTTGTTTTTCCAAGCTCTTTAACTTAAAAAGCAACCCTTGTAGTGAGACAACCAATTTAACCATCATCACTAGGCAGAGCTTAAAGAGGACCTATCACCTCCAGGGAAACCTCATGAAATAACAGGAGACTAAAATACAATCACTTCCCTAAATATGCTTCATTAGGCATTTCACCTGCAATTCAGTTTTTTTTTTAAAAAGCGTTGGCCCTTTAAGACAGCGCTGAAGTCGGGCCAAGTCGGCACATGACAGCTTGATGGATCACTATGTGACAGCTGTGTTGCTCCTGAGCTGGAAGAGTCCATTGTGCAGGGGGGAGCCAGGAAGTCTACATCATGTGCACACTGATTTTCTCTTGGCTGCTATGTCTGTGATGTATATAACACTAGCAGCAGTGTAATGTAAATGCCTATAAACCCTGTCTCACTATGTCCTCAGTGTGCTGTGCCTGTTGTACTGTATGTAGCAGCTATGTCCTCAGCTCCCCCTGCACAGGTGGTATAGCTCAACAGAGAGAATCCTGCTACATAAAGAGCTCTGCTGAGAAAGTGAAACTAAGATTTGTTTCCCTTTAATAATGACATGAGCCCTCTGCATTGCTAATGACATGTATTGGAAAAAAGTCTTATAATTTCATCTACCATTACATTTTGTGTGTTTGTGTGGCGGTGATAGGTACTCTTTAAGCTATCCATTATATCACCTCTTTTTGTGTTATCCCTCTCATCTGAAACAAAAGCCATTGAAGAGAACTGAAAAAGTTGAGATGACATTCTGTGCCTTGATATCAAATTGAGTTTTGCGACATCTTCATATAGGCATCATTCACTTGTATAAGAAACAGTTAAGGAATTGAATAGACATGACTAACAGTTGGCGTTTTACTTGTCCTGTCGCCTTTTTTGTTCTAATGTCCTTTGTTATTATAACCATCTGAAAAGACTTCACTATTTAGGCTTTTAAGTGACACTTGCGCTTTTATGGACTAGAACAGTTTTAAACAACAATGGCACACAACATGACGCTCCTTAAATCTTTTCCTTTCATTTATTGTAGGATTGTGAATAATCTTTTTTCCTGTAACTGCCGTATATTATATTTCAATGCTCCAGAGCAGAGCGGATTTAAGGGTCATACAAGTAATGCAGCCTCTTGTTTCCACACTGTCCCGACAGAGGCCCCTGGTTTATAGTGACTCCAGATTATCACAGTCCCATGAGTCTGATGGACTTGGATCCCAGCCTCTTATTTTTAGCCATATACAAAGATTTTTATTACTTAAATTGGCTCCCAGCAAGTCTGGCTTAATATACCGCTAATTGATTTTAAGGTTTGAAAGTAATGGAGCTTATTAGCATTTGCCAGCTCAGCTAGAAAGCATCGGGGAGGGAGGAGATATACCTTTGGTGTGTACAGATCATAATGCAGATGGCATGAAAATCTAAGTCCAGATTTGCTGTTTTTGAATGCATATTATGGATGAAACAGGCACAGCAGTTTATTCTACTCTGAGGTGATAATATTGAAATACACAAGCAAATATCCCATTTGCAGAGATTTGATTGTATCACATTCGGGATTGTTGCCTTAGTGCATGTATAGATTCACAGGCACAGCAGGTTTATTAAGATTTCAATTATTCATGGTAGAAGATAACATTCTTCCTTTACAATATCAGTTCCTTAAATAGTGCTGCGACGAGAGGGAAATAGACTATTTTAGCCATCTGTTGCTTGCCCTTTGGGAGGGAAAATAACAACTTGACGTAAACCTCTGCTTTGTGTTACATGTAATTGAGGGTACTATCAATACCTTGATCCAGCTGATATATAGCGACCTGTGGTGGTGTTGTCAGTGTAATGTCCTTTGCTGCAAGAGCAAGACAATTCAGGCTACTATCTGTATATTTTCTTTATAGCAGCCTTTGGATTCATGCCTAATGTAGCAGACCGTGGAGTATCCAGAGAGTTTAGCAAATTAAAACTCTGTAATCCGCCAGACGCTCTGTCCCGGTGATCTTTGATCAGAGGCTAAGGATGCCCTGGGGTATTAGGGTGCCTTATTGTTCATCATCTGCTGTTTACATGTCTACGATGAAAACCTGTGTTCAGCCATTGAATCAGAATACATATTTCCACTAGAAAAGAATCCTAAAAATGTGGACACAAGTACAAACCAGTGAAGCACATCTTGTGCTATCTGTAATATTGGTTTCTACAGTATTTCTGCTAATGCAGACTTCTAAAATGAGACACATGAAACCTGGGAATAAACTTTATTTGGTAAGTAAATGAGAAATACATGTAATTAGATAAAACAACATAATTAATAAAGCAACTATATATAAAGTAAAAAGAGGTAGTATTATAGCATAAAAGAAACACAGAAGGCAAAACGGATACACTGCATAATGCCTAGTGCAGGGCCTGAGGCGGTGGTGCATGACAAAGAGATTAGAAAACACCAAAGAGAGATCCATGTGTTATGCTGCAGTGCTCTTCCAACAATGAGTGTTCCTTTAATATTTATGAGAATCGTACAATATTGTTAAAGTGGTTACCTATGTATGTACAGTATCTCACAAATGTGCCTCACATTTTTGTAAATATTGTATTATATCTTTTCATTGGACAACACTGAAGATATAACACTTTGATACAATGTAAAGTAGTCAGTGTACGGCTTGTACAACAGTATAAATTTGATTGTCCCTCAAAATAAGTCAAAACACACAGCCATCAATATCTAAACTGCTGGCAACAAAAGTGAGTACACCACTAAGTGAAAACAGACAAATTGTGCCCAAAGTATCAATGTCTTGTGTGGCCACCATTATTTTCCAGCACTGCCTTAACTCTCTTGGGCATGGAGGTCACTAGAGCTCCACAGGTTGCAGCCATTGGAATCCTCTTCCACTTCTTCATGACGACATCACAGAGCTGGTGGTGGTTAGAGACCTTGTGCTCCTCCACCTTCTGTTTGAGGGTGCCCCACAGATGCTGATGCAGCATCTTTGACTTCATTTTCTTCAGCAAAGCAGTATTCATCTTGGAGGGGTGTTTGGGGTTTTATTATCATATTGGAATACTGCCCTGCAACCCAGTTTCATGGTGCCCTTAATGAACTGTAGCTCCCCACAGCTGGCAACACTCATGCAACCCCAAACCATGACACTCCCACCACCCTACTTGACTGTAGGAAAGACACACTTGTCTGTGTACACCTCACTTGGTTGACATCTGAACCAAATAAGTTTATCTTGGTCTCATCAGACCACAGGACATGGTTCTACTAGTTTGCTTCTAACCTTCAGCAAACTGTTTGTAGGCCTTCTTGCACATCATCTTTAGAAGAGGCTTCCTTCTAGGAGGACAGTCATGCATACCAATTTGATGCAGTGTGAAGTGTATGGTCTGACCACTGACAGTCTGACCCCTGACCCTTCACCCCTCACCTCTGCAGAAATGCTGGCAGCACTCATATGTTTAGTTTGAAAAGACAATCTCTTGATATAATGCTGCGCACCAGCATTCAACTTCTTTGGTTGACCATGGCAAGGCCTGCTCTGAGTTTAACCTGTCTTGCTAAACCACTGTATGGTCTTGGCCATCTTGTTGCAGTTCAATGTCAGTGTGTTAGCAATCTTCTTACAGCCTAGGCCATCTTTATGTAGAACAACAATTCTTTTGTTCATATCTTCAGACAGTTTGCCATGAGGTGCCATGTTGAACTTCCAGTGACCAGTATGAGAGAGTGTGAGAGTATGGACACCAATTTAACATATCTGCACCCGATTCACACCTAAGACCTTGTAACACTAATGAGTCAAATTACACAGTGGAGAGAAAATGGCAAATTGGGTGCAATTTGTCCATTTTCATTTAAGGGTGTACTCACTTTTGTTGGTAATTGGTTAGATATTGATGGCTGTATGCTGAGTTATTCTGAAGGCACATCAAATTTACACTGTTATATAAGCTGTACAATGACTACTTTAGATTGTATAAAAGTATCATATCTTCAGTATTGTTCAATGAAAGATATAATACAATATTTATGTATGTTAGTAAGTTAAGTCCCTCAGACCAGTTAAAAACCCTACAAAATTAGAAGGACAGCACTTAGGAAGAAAAAAACAGCGTCTTTATTGCAGCAACATTTCAGCTCTAACTAGAGCCTTTTACAAGGCCTGAAAAAGGCTCTGGTTAGAGCTGAAACGTTGCTGGAATAAAGACACCGTTTTTTCTTCCTAAGTGCTTTCCTTCCAATTTTGTATTGCTATTCAGACTTCGTTCAGTCTGTGGGACATGCACTTCTCTATTTTTCTATACCAGTGCTGTTTCTATTTCTATTATCAGTTAAAAACCCTAACTCCAATTTAGGGTTAGGGTTATGGTCAAGTTTAGGGTTAGCGTCAAAGGGAAAAAATGTTTTGCAATTTTTTTTCACAAACTCATTGAAGCTAATGTCAAACTGAACAGGGACAGATTTGCACTATTGAGTACCAGGTCAAACATTTACTGCAGCCATCTCTGCATAATACAATTTTATTATTTTTGGGGAATTAGTAATTAAGCATGGAGCAAAGAAATTATGACTTATTTGCATCTATTTGTCGTACCTCTCTAGTCAATCTTAAAATTTAGGAACCCCCAGTAATTTACACTTAGGTTGCATGGGGTTAAAAAAATCACAAGTCACAAAAGAAAGCAAGATATCCTGTGACAAAATATGTATTCTTATAGAGCGGTGTAAATAAGATTATTTGGCAGATATTTCTTACTGTACCTTGTTCTCTATTCTTAGCACAGAATCATATCCATTGAAAAGCACTGAAAAGTTGAGATAAATTTCTGTACCACAGTATTACAGCGTATTAATCATCAAATTTAGCTTTGCTGTTTTTGAACCATTCTATTGGGTGGGAGTGTATGAGATTGGGCAAATGAGGCTTAAAAAACAGCCATTTACAAGTTACATTTTATTTTTTGTCATTAAGGGAAAATTCCTGTTCAGTTATTCTAAAGAGTCATTAATTTCAGGGCTGAAAGAAAAAGGGTTTTAGGTGAGTGACAGACTCATACCGAAGCAGAAAGGATCTGCCCTCTGAGGATTTACAATTTACAAATTATAAATGACATCTTAAGAACTGTGTCCAACATATGTAGCATATTTTACAAAAGTCCTTGTACAAATAAGTATATATTTATGATTGCCCTGAAAAATCTAGGTTTATGAACCACATTAAAGTAATTAGTAGGCCACACAGTGCTATTGTAACTGTCTGTCTATCCCCTAAACCATTGTTAGGAGCATCTTCCGACTTCATATTCTGAGGCATTTCGTATAAATGTGGTTCCCATTTGATAATAAAGTGTTCACATTTCCTCTTGAAAAGCTATCAGAGGTTCCTGAGAGAATCCTTTCAGTAATCTCAACTTACCAGTATGAGAGCTGTAGTCCTCCTGTAGATATCTCATAGATGGTTGAGGCTCAAGCTGTGTTGAGGATTTGCACGCTCCAGTGTGTTTAGAAGCATGAATCTGTAAGTGTTTAGAGGATACTTTAGTCTTCTTTCAATACATAGTCCTTTTCCTTCTTAAATAGAGAGGTTACTCGTCCCTATTACTGAGAACATTGGAAGTGCTGTTATAAATGGGATCACATTCTAATGACCTTCAAAACTTTTCCATCCTATGCTCAAATCTCATAGATCAAAGGAGCATGACTATTTTCCTCAGCCTTATACAATGAGATTTGAAGAAAAGCAGTATTTATGTGATGCTTGGGAAGAAGGCGCAGGAATAAATCCAGTTTTAATATCTGGTCAAGAACCCTTTGTGACCTTGAGAAGAAGAATTTCTCTTTCCAGAAAGAAGAAAGAATGCACATGCTGCAGAAAGTCAGGTCAAATGTTATTCTTATTTCTATAAAAGCCACTCATGTATTTACAGGCTTATAATGGCCCTTCCTAAGGTAAGAGAAGGTGGAAAATGCCTGAAGAGTCATCAGGATATTGTCCAGTTCAGCAATTTTCTAGGGATATGTTTTTAACACTTTTAATATTTGCATCTGAATATCATTGTTAATGTTGAAATGCATTGTATGTATGCCTTGCATGTATTAGGATTATATATAGAATACTGATAACTAGATGTATTTGACTTCAGAAGAGTTTTATATGAAAACAGAAGGGCTGTTAATGAATCAGAAAGGCATAATACCAGAGTATGTGCATAAAGATAAAAGAAAGGGAAAATAAAACATAAATGATACAATATAAGTCCTATAAAATAAGCTAAATCAATTTCTAGCAAATGAACACAGTTCATACCAATGTGAACTGTGTGTGCACAAAATGTATTACACTATGACTTTATTGATCTTCTGCATATCGTGTCTCATGGATATCTGTTAATGAAATCAAAATGTAATCTTTGTAAGTAGAAACAACTGCTGTAATGTCTTATGGCAGAGTCCAAAGGAACCAAATCTCACTTGCAGGGGTTTTCTTATTACAATGATTAGCTTTTAACATGCAAGGGCAAATAATTAAAGACTTTTTCTAAGTACATTGCTTTGTTGATTTTTCTTTGGTCAGGACGTAAAGAAGAATTTATCTCCTCTTTGAGTGCAAACATTTCTCTGGTTATGACCAACTCTCTCTACTTCTCCCTGCTCACTCTTATCTTTCATTGCTCTTAGCTTCCGTCGGTCAGTCAGTCTGTCCATGGTGAGTCACCTCTTGCAGAGTCTTAGCTAAGTAAACACCCTTTAGAGCTCTGCAGCCTGAGTACTACACTTTATAAATCTCTTGCACTCAATCTCAGCATAACAGAAATAGTTGGGAATAGCAGAGTTGATATGTCTATGACTGCTATAAACACACTCTCAGCTTGACCACCATGTGTGATTGTAAAGGTAACCTAGACTGTGAAACTGCATGGTGAGAAAACCCCTTTAAGGATGTAGTACAGTTTAACTTGATTGTGATATCCTTGCTTTTTGTGTTGTCGGATAGTAGATAACAGCAAAAGATATTGAAAAGCAATGAAAAGGTAGATAATGATTTGTGCTGTGATATCATAGTTGATTATCTGTCAAGTTTAGCTTTCCAACATCTGTATGCTATACATTAGTAATCTATCAATGGCAGTAAGAATACAGTAGGAAATGTACACCTCAACATTTTTTCACTCTTCATAAAAAACTTTTGTAGCCAGCTAAGCAAGTCAAACCTAAGAATCTGAAATTCTCATTTTAATCTGTTTCAGTAAAATACTGGTTAAAGTTTACTGTTAAGGCCATGTTCACACGGCTTACTCTGGGACGTATTTCAGCCCATAATTCACGCCATACTGCACGAATTACGGGCTGAAATACGTCCCAGTCATTACGGTAATCCACAGTTCTCATAGAGAACTATGGATTACGTCTCCACTCCCTGCTCGTACAATACGGCGTGCGGGGAAAGAAGTGACATGTCAATTATTCACGGCCTCGGCCCACTCCCGCCCCTCCATCGTACACATGGCGTAATTGCGGGGCGAAATACGTACCGCAATTAAGCCGTGTGAACATAGCCTAACAGTATGGAGAAATCAATAGCCAATTCATATACCTAACCTGAATTTTAGACTAAATTATAATTTCCACACTATTCTACCACATATGTAATCTCATTATAATATACCCTTTTATCTCGATCACTAATTAGTTCTAATATGGTAGTATCATTTGCAACACAATCAGCAATGTGTAAGAAGTAGAGCCAAGGATTTAAGTGAAACCTTTGATAGATTCTTAAATAAAAGACCCTCTGAGAAAATATGCCACCCCCTTGCGCCTATTCCCATTCCACATTTAATTAACCTTAACAAGTAGTACCTTTAATTAAAAGTTGACAGTTCATTGACGTTTGTGCAGTATTGATCAAAGTTTACTTATTTACGCAGTGTTAAAGAGAAATTTGTTAATGAATTGTCATGACAAACCTGGTGATCAGCTTTTATCACTTGGGGAAGCTCTAGTTGCCAAATATTTGCCCTACTGCCATAGGTATTGTAGTGTGATATGGAAACAATTTAAATTGTTAATGCAATGCTATCTGACAGCCGTATGTTATAGAGAGGGAGAAGCTAAACAATGATATAAAGGTCTATATAATTCCGAGTAAGAATTCCAAAGGCAAAAGCAGAAAAAAACAGAATTAAAAGTGAAAAAACTGCTAACCCCGCCCACACATAGTGATTGACATAGTGATTGTATACACACTGATGCGGGAAAACCTGTCAATCACTATATGTGGGCGGGGTAAGCAGTACATGCACTGTCTTTTTTGAAGTTTTATGAGTATCTTCTTTGCTTTTAGCACATATATCCTGCCCCAAATCATATAAACCTCCATATCACAGAGCTCAGTTTCTGCTCTCAGATAGGGCAGCATAAACCACCTGACATATTCTATTTAAATAGATACATTTTTACATCCACATATCTTGTGCACCAGGAAAAGAGTTGCTTTTTTCATTGGTTCTCTTCTTTGGTAAATAGAGTGGGTGGCCAGATGGTGACTCTTTTTATGATGGTCCAATGCCCTAACAAGTATGGAGTCCTTGAAATATTGTAGTTTTTCGTTTTCCTTTCCTTGTCTCTGCCTTTCTTTTGGTATCTCCTCTTTTCATGTAAAATACTATTGGGGTGGGAAAGCACATGTGTTTTTTCCTATTAGACATACAAGTATAATTTTTAATTCTTGTTGGAAAACAGCTATAGCTCAAAAACTCTTGAGAACTGAAGGAAGATTTGATGTATGTGCATTTGTGCACTAAAGTTCACTTCTACGTTGTAGAAAAAACAGGTTGTCTTTTAAACAGTTCCACACGTCTACCATGCCAAACTCCTTTACCCCATGAACTGAACTGTACTTGTGCCTCTGAAAATGGCATTTATTGTTAATAGGAATTTTCAGTTTCAGACATTTAATCATTTATGAATTCTTTTGATCAATGAAATCAATGATATCAAACTGTGCACTGCCATGCTGTATTTTTAGAAGACATTCATAGCTAAGAACCTCTGCTGCCATGAATATAATTACCAATAGCTATACATTTCCTTTGTATATAAAAGAGCTTATGTAAGCTTATTGCGTTGTTTACTTTTGGTAAATCTACTCAAAAATGTCAGAGGATTATTATTAATTATTAATTATTAAAAATCTCCTTTTCCTGTATTGGAAATGAAACATTTCCCACTATTGCACTGGGAATCCATTAGCACAGTAGATATTGTTTATGATAATAACTTACATCTTCCCGGTGGGCTGCAGACCATAGGTTGCTGTATAGTAGTTTCTGTCTAGTGAAGTTATACATTTGTGATATAAAAATTATTTCAATAATTGTATTACATTAATTAGTTGTAACTTAGATTGACTATTGTTCAGAATAATCTTATGCAATAGCTACTTTATAGGGTACAGCTTTCTTGAAATACAGTTGATTTACTTTATTATGACCACCAGCTAAAATCCAGAATAACTGCTTTGTGCAGCACATACAGCAAATAGACGGGCTGAGATTGATTCAGTAAAGTCATTGTAGATTATTACAGGTATTTGGAGCCATGCTATCTGCATCCAACAGCTGCTGGAGGGTGCATGGGGGAGGACCCATAGACCAAACATAACAAATGAGGTGGTTCTACAGATGTTTTATTGGGTTCAAACCTGAGATCTTAGGGGGCCAGGGTAGTATTTGGAATTCTTGGTCATGCTCTTCCAACCAATGTTGAACATTTCTAGTCATGTGACATGTCATATTGTCTAGCTGGAAGATTCCTTGCACCACAATGAAGACAGTCAGCATGTATGGGTATACATAATCTGCAAGGATGGATTCATAACTAAATCAGTAGTGTGTGCCTTTCTCATGGATAAGTGGCTCATAGAATGGCACAAATATATTCCCCAGACCAAACACTGCCACCACCAACTTGTTGTGTTCCAGGAATGGTTGAAGGTTTTTGTTCTCTGAAACATTTCACACCTGACACATCATTGTTTGTCCACTCAATGAAGCAGAAACCTTGACTCATTGAAGAAAGCAACCCTTTGTCAATAAGTGGAGGTCCAATTTGAAACTTTGTTGGCAGAGGTACAGTGACTTCTATCTTCTTTGAAGCCTCATCCACAGTTGGGTTCGCTAAACAATTGCTTTAGACATGTTTGGAGGCCACTTGTTTCATTGTTTCATATTGGTGGCGATCTGCTCCACTGCAGTGTAGTATGCCACACTCATGAACCTCTTTTACTAACATTCACCTCTCACATCAATGGCACGTAGTGTTCCACAGTTTACATGTCACTTATTTACAATGGTGAAATTTGTCCACTCATGACACACTTTAATTTACAGCAGTAGGTGAAAAGTTCACAAATTGCACAGTTTCAGAAATACTGCCACCCTTGTCCTGAAAGTCAATGATCATCTCCTTTTGCAGCTCTGATAAATTGCCCATTTTACCCAAAATAGCAATGAGGGATATGTGCACAGAAAGCCTATCACACAACTTATATAACCAGCAAGCCAACTCACCACATGTGCGTTCCACCATTTGACTGGATTCTGCTTGGCACGTAATCAACAGTATGCTGAAATTATATAGTTATCCCCCTTTGTTCCATTCTACATACTTTTACCTACACTCCTAAATCATAGGTAGATCAGTTTGCTTCCTCACATTTACCATTTAAGAAATGTGTTTTATTGTAAAGAAATATGAGGACTTGCCACACTACTTCACCATAAATGTAGCAGAACTAAACAGAACAGATATTGCACCGTGATATCACGGCACAGAATGTTATCTCAGCTTTTTCAATGCTTTTCAATGGCCTTTTTTTTTACAGATGAGAGCAGATAACATGAAAAGCTGTGATATCACAGTCAAGCTGTACTCTGCTACATCTGTATATTGCACATATTGGTGTGGTCCTCAGACTGACCACGTATAATATATGGTTTGAGTCATATTGCATTATCCTGATGGAGTTAATCATTAGACTTTGGGAAGGCTGTGGCTATGGAGATGAATAGGTTTAGTAAGGACATGCAGATGCATCATGACATTCAAACAAGGCTCAATAGGTAATAAAAGAAGACCCATGTACCAGCAACAGACTAAACTATTGTCTCCAGACAATAGCATGGTACTATACGGCACTGTAGAATACAGATAGATTCTATTGCCTAAAATCTGCTTATTTTGATGCCTCTATGAGAACCCAAAATGTTGCATGAGGGCTGCCTTTATTCACACATGGTCGTTTTATAATTGTGGTGTTTGGTCTAAATAGTCATGGAATATCTTGACCATATCTGAAAGAGGACCTGTGACATTTCCTGATATGGCTATATTAGTAAATAACAATTCTGTAGCACCTTCTCTTATAAATCTGTGTTGTGCTGTTCCTCTTTTACTCCTCATAGAAATGTATTACTGAATCAGTCAGATGGGTGTTACCATTTCCGTTTTCAAAGGGGTTTGTCTCTGCACTGCTTGGGAAATGTCAGACTGTGCTGGGACACACACCCAACTGGTCACACCCATCTGACAGATTGATAATGAATTTCTAAAACAAATAACAAGAGAACCATACAATATGGAGATATAAGGGAAAATGCTCCAGAATACTTTATTTTTCATGCGGAATCCTAGAATTTACTGAACTAGACATGTCAGGAATAGGCAGAGGTCCTGTTTAATGCTTTCATGGTACTGCATTTATCCAAACTGCTGTCCAAGGTCCTGATGGTGTGCAGAAAGCATTGTTTTCTCTACACTCTACTACAGCTGTTATTTCAGGAATCATGCGGTTTGATAAACTAAATTCATAATCATGTTTATTGACGTGGTATGTGCTATCTTGCTTTTCATGAGCTAATTTACTTTACTAGGACTTGTATGTTTAACATAATTTGTTTAATTTAAATTTGTATATTGCAATTAATTTTACTGTTGGTATATGGATATTTAAATTAGTTGACCTCTGTTTTAATTTTTTCACTGAACCCAATTTAGTGTAATTTGACAGGACATATTGAAGGCTCTATGTTTATTTATATAATCCCATTCATTTTAACCAATAAATTATGTATTATTTTAATAGCTTTTAGTTTAACACTTGCTCAATTGAGCCCAAAGACCATGCTGATTTTTATAGCATGCAAGGATGTCAAATGTTATAATAGAGCACTACTTAACCATGAAAATATAATACTAATAAAAAGACAGTAGTTAAGAAAATTCTGGAATAACATAACAAATGAATTAAACTAGTGAGGCTTTAAGTGCTTGACGACTGTGTGTAGTTTATAAACGTCTGGGTGGTGATCATTCCAGAATATCCATACAGAGGGTATAGAGACAGCTATTAGTGTGTGTATAGCAATGTATACACAGATAGACAGGAAGCCTCCTACAGTCACCTGACTATGTGGGCTAAGTGACTGCATGAGCTGTTGGGTCTTATGAGACCCAAAACAGCTCTACAGTGACTTGAGGGGAAGTATCAGCCCCAGTTACAGGAGAAAAAAATGCTATGGAAAAATGCCCCTGACCTTATGGGGGGCACCATATGTAAAATAAAACTAAAAAAAAAACAAACACACACAAACAAAAAAAAAAATATTAATAACAAGAAACCACAGGACCAAGGGACCACAACTTTTAACCCCGCCCCCAACAAACCAAAAACTTTATATTCCCCCATTTATAAATGTCCGTAATGAACCTTATTTTAGTGCTGCTTTTGCTGTTTTAAAAAAATGGTAATAATAATTTTAAAAATGTGAGATTTATTTTTTACTATTTCCCCTCTTAATTAAAAAAAAAAATCTTATGTAAAATTACATAAAAATAGAACCTAAAGTATTATGGATAAAAGGGGAGATAACCAAGATTGAGAAAGTGTTATAGCATTCAAACCTATGTTTACTAAAGAAAAGGTAAACGGCAGGAACTGGTTAAAGAGGTGTTATCGTTTGAACTGTTCCTGCTCTTGAGCTAATTCTATGAGATTGAATTTGAAATCCAGGGGGCATGTCTCTCCTCTCAACAGGCCTGTCTCTCCTCTCAGCAGGCATGTCTCTCCGCCCAGGAGGCGTGTCTCCCCTCACTGAAGCTGTGACGTCATCATTCTGTGTGAGGCAGCAGAAGCAGAAGGATGTCTGGAGAGAAGAGATCTGCAGCCTCCTGCATGCTTCTCATGTGTCTGCAGAACCTTCAGGCTGCACAAGCTCCTTGCTGTGCTATAACCAGTTATACACACAGCCTGAACTGATGAAACACATGTGAGGAAGCACACTGCCCTCCCCTCCACCCCTTCTGTTATCAGATAGGAGACTGTATGACTGTGGTATACAGAGGAATACACACTGCCCCCCACCCTTGCTCTGTTAACAGGCAGAAGACTGTGGTATATGGAGGGAACAGAGGATGTAGCACTGTGTTATATGATGGGATTTGTGACTTAAACAGTTAGTAATTAGCCAGATCATTCACCCTAGAGCTGGGAGATGAGTATACAGCCAGCAGCCCTTGGTTTTACTTTTGGTTTCAACAGCTTAGAGGGGAGTAAACACAGAGTGTGCAGGCAGCCAATCACAGCACAGGGGGTGTGTCCAGGGCGTTTTCTGGCTGGGGGCGAATCCTAAAAGGCTGAATGAAATGTCAGCCAGCCAATCACAGTGCAGGGGGGGGGGGTGTCTAGGGGCGAGAACTGACTGGGGTGTGTCCCGACAAGACAATCACAGAAAAGAGGGCATATCCCGACTAGCAACAGCAGAAATAGAATACAGATTTACAGAAAAGCTCATATCTTCTAAACCAAGTGACTTGAGGTAATGCAACCAAATTACAAAAGTGCTTATTTTTACTGTCCCCATAATATGAGACATGATATTTGTAGCGCTACAACCCCTTTAAGGATAGTACAGCTGGCACTGTGATAAAAGACTTGACTATAACTAACAGGCCTACCTTATTTAAAGAGGTGTCAGTTGCTCATTTGTCTGTTGGGGTATGAGTAGAAATAGATCCTGGATGCTCCCGTTCACTCCTAGCTGCCTGTCCGTTCACCGCCGCTGAAGTAGTGAAAGTTCTTCATTCACCTGGCAACCACAGCCAATTACAGGCCACTGAGGTCAAGTGCACATGACGTTGGCTGCACCTGTCACATGACTGTTGGACGTTCACTGCTTACTTCCAAGTTGAACACTCAGACAGCTGGGTGTGAACGGGAGCATCTGGGAGGTAAGTAAGTAAAAGGTTTATCTTTTATTTCTACTCATACCTAAACAGAAAAATGAGCAGTGTTAGGGAACGGAATACCCCTTTAAATAAGTTTTCCTGTATAAGATATAAATATCTTTTTTAATAATAATAAAAAACATAACTTCACTTGCCATATAGTGTCTAGTATTTCAGTTCAGCCCCATACAGTTGTGATGATGTTTTGGATAAAAAATGACCATTTTCTAATCCTGAAAACCTCTTTAATGTCATGGTATCAAAATTTTTCGAGCTGAGGCTCTGTAATTTTGAAGAATAATGAGTGAAGAATGTCCCAAGCCAGTAGTGAAGCGCATAATCTCATTCAAGTTTCCAGCAGAGAAAAGACAGTAGACTAGAGCTAGGAGAAGAGATAGGTGGTAAATTATAAAATAGGACATAGTTCTAAACCATAGGTGCATTTCATTACGAAATAACTGCTACATATTTGACCAAAATAGTGAATGTGCTGTATCTTACAAAAGTGGATACACTCCTCACATTTTTGTATTATTGTATTTTATCTTTTCATGGGACTGCATTGAAGATATGACACTTTAATACAATGTAAAGTAGTCAGTGTACAGCTTGTATAACAGTATAAATTTGGTGTGCCCTCAAAATAACTGGTCACACAGTCATCAATGTCTTAACTGCTGGCAACAAAAGTGAGTACACCACTAATTGAAAATGGTCAAATTGTGACCAATATTCTATTTTCCCTCCATGATGTCATGTGACTCATGAGTGTTACACAGTCTCAGGTGTGAATGGGAAGCAGGTGTGTTAAATTAGGTATTAATTGCTCTCACACTCTCTCATACTGGTCACTGGAAGTTCAACATGGCACCACTTGGCAAAGAACTCTCTGAGGATCTGGAAAAAAGAATTGTTGATCTACATAAAGATGGTCTAGACTATAAGAAGGTTGCCAATATCCTGAAACTAAGCTGTAGCACGGTGGCCAAGACCAGACAAGTTCCACTTAGAACAGACTTTCTCAACGAAGTTGAGTGCACATGCTCATTTTCATATCTAAAAATGGTCTTTTCAAAATAGGCATATGAATGCCGCCAGCATTGCTGCAGAGGTTAAAGGATTAGGGGGGTCAGCCTGTCAGTCCTCAGACCATACACACCACACTGCATCAAATTGGTCTGCTTGGCTGTCTTCCCAAAAGATAATGCCAGCAAACAGTTTGTTGAAGACTAGCAGAATAAAGACGTGGATTACTGGAACCATGTCCTATGGTCTGATTAGACCAAGATAAACTTAGTTTAAACTTAGTTTAGTTTAAACTTGGTTTAGATGGTGTCAAGCTTGTTGTACAAAGACAAGTGTGTCTTGCCTACAGCCAAGAATAGTGGTGGGAGTGTCAAGGTTTGAATGCTGCTGACTGTGGGGAGCTACAGTTTATTAAAGAGAACCATGAATGTCAGCATATACTGTGCCAAGAAGCAAAGCAAGAGCCTCATCCTCTATGGACCTCAAGTCAGTATTGTAACTTGATAACGAGCCCAAACACACCTCCAAAATGACCATTACCTTGATAAAGAAAATGAGGGTAAAGGTGCTGGGACTGGCCAAGCTTGATCCAGACCTAAACCCTATTGAGCATCTCCATCCTCAAATGGTGGAGGAGCGAAGTTCTCTAGAATTCACCAGCTCTATGATGTTATCATGGAGGAGTGGAAGAGAATTCCAGTGGCTGCAACCTGTGAAGCAGTGCTGTGTAAGGCAGTATCGGAAAATAGACATTGATGGTTGTGTGTTGAGTTATTTTGAGGGCACACCAAATTTACACTATTATACAAGCTGTACACTGACCACTTTACATTGTATCAAAGTGTCTTATTTTCTTTGTTGTCCCATAAAAAGATATAATTCAATGCTGACAAAAATGTAAGGGGTTTACTCACTTTTTGTGAGATACTGTATGTAACAACAGAGACAGTAAAGCTGATAAGAACAGGCTTGATAGTAATATAATCAGCACTTGTGTATGTGCTTAGCTGAGAATAACTGCTGCATGGATTTTTCCCTTCCAACGCCAACGCTGCTTCCCCCCTGTTTCTGACATACACAGTGATCAGAGTCTCTCTGCCTGGGGTGGGCAGAACATCCTGGATGTATATGTGCCTTTCTATGTGGTAAACACTACTTTGGCAGTGAGGGTAGACAGCTAGCTGACTGATACAGAAGAACAGCGGTAATGCTGCTTCTGTTATTGTAGTATCAGTAATTTTACATAAAACCACAAACTCCTTGACAGGGTATGCTGAAACCTCTAGTTCTCTAGGTAATTCTTAGGAAATTTGACAATCACAGAAAGTTACCTAATTTGAATTATTTGACACACTTATTAGTTAATTGTTACATTTTACATAAAGTATTTCATAATACTTTCATAAAATAATATTTTTCCATAATACTATTACATATAAAAATACTGCCTTCTGCCATTTCTCATCCAGTGCTATTACTTTACACTCTACACCATTTTCCTATGTCCTGAGCCACACTTAAGTTGTAGTTATTGATTTAAATGTATGTACAAATAGATACAGGCTCGGACTGGGCCGCCGGGGACCAGGGAATCCCCCGGTGGGCCCCCCCGAGCCGCTGTGGGCCCCGGAGGCAGTGCCGTCGCTCCCCGGGGCCCTGCCGCGCATCCGGTCCTGAACGCCCGGGACCTGCGTCCCGAGCGCCCAGAGACCGAGCCCGGTAGCCGGGGACTAATGTCCCCGACTCCCGGGGCTGCGCGGTGTTAGCGGAGAAGAGCACCACTAGCGCTGCGCTCTGCTGATCTCCCCGGCAGGCTGAAGGCGTTAGGCCTTCAGCCTGCCGGGCGCAGGCCCCTACTGCTGACGTAGCGCGTGGTTACGTCACTTCACCGCGCCGACTATGCAGGGCGGCAGTACGGAGCCGGCGTCCGGAGCAGGAGCCCGAGCCAGGTAAGGGGGGGGGGGCCTGGCTACAAGGGGGGTGGGGCCTGGCTACAAGAGGGGGGGCGGCCCGGGCAACAAGGGGGGAGGGGCCCTGACTAAAGGTGGTCCCTGGCTACAAGGGGGGCCCTGACTAAAGGTGGTCCCTGGCTACAAGGGGGGCCCTGGCTACAAGGGGGTCCCTGGCTACAAGGGGGGCCCTGACTAAAGGTGGTCCCTGGCTACAAGGGGGGCCCTGGCTACAAGGGGGGCCCTGACTAAAGGTGGCCCTGGCTACAAGGGGTCCCTGGCTACAAGGGGGGCCCTGGCTAATAGGGGGTCCCTGGCTACAAGGGGGGTCCCTGGCTACAAGGGGGCCCTGACTAAAGGTGGTCCCTGGCTACAAGGGGGTCCCTGGCTACAAGGGGGCCCTGACTAAAGGGGGGGCCCCGAATAAAGGGGGGTCCTTTGGGTACAAGGGGGTCCCCTGGGTACAAGGGGGGGTCCATGGGGAAAAAGGCGGGCCCCCTGACTAAAGGTGGGCCCTGGCTAAAGGGGGGCCCCGGCTACAAGGGGGGTCCCCGGGTACAAGGGGGTCCCTTTGGGGTACAAAGGGGCCCCGGCTACAAGGGGGCCCCGACACAAAGGGGGGGGGCCCCGACAAAAAGGGGGTTCCCCGGCTACAAGGGGGGCCCTGACTATAGGTGGGCCCCCGGCAAAAAGGGGGCCTTTACTAAAGGGGGGTCTCTTTGGGAACAAGAGGTCCCTGGTTTCAAGGGGGCCCTGACAAAAAAGGGTCCCCCAGCTACAAGGGGGCCCTGGCTACAAGGGGGGGGCCCCTTGGTACAAGGCGGGCCCCCGGGTACAAAGGGGCCCTGGGTACAAGGGGGGGCCTGGTTACAAAGGGGGCCCTGGCAAAAGGGGGGTCCCCGGGCTAAAAAGGGAAAACCTGACTACCCAAAGGGGGGGCCTACTACAAAGGGGGGCCCTGGCTAAAAAGGGGGAAACCCGGCTACAAGGGGGGGGGCCCCGGCAACAAGGGGGGGCCCCGACAAAATGGGGGGCCCCCGGGTATAAAGGGGGAGCCCGGCAAAAAGGGGTCCCTGAAATAAAGGGGGCCCTTACTACAAGGGGGGCCCTGGTATAAAGGGGGGGGGGGCCCGGGCTAAAAAGTGAGTCCCTTGGCCCCCTTACAAGGGGGGGGCCCCGACTACAAGGGGGTCCCCGGGTTTTAAAGGGGGGTCCCTGGCTACAAGGGGGGTCCCCCTCCAAGGGGGGGCCCCACTACAAGGGGGGGGGGCCCCGACTACAAAGGGGGCACGGCTAACAAGGGGGGGCCCCGACTACCAAAAGGGGGCCCCACCAAAAAGGGGTCATGGCTACAAAGGGGGGCCCGGCTACAAAGGGGGGCCCGGCTACAAAGGGGGGCCCTGACTACAAAGGGGGCCCCCGGGGTACCTAAGGGGGCCCCCGGGAAAAAAGCGGGTCCCGGGTACAAGGGGGGTCCCTGGTTTTAAGGGGGGCCCGGGCTACAAAGGGGGGGCCCCGACCCCCCCCCACAAAGGGGGCCCTTTACCCACAAAAGGGGGGGCCCGGTACCTAAAGAGGGGCCCCGACTACAAGGGGGGGGGGCCCTGCCCCACCTACGGGGGGGCCCCACCCACAATTGGGGGCCCCGGCTAACCCAATGGGGGGCCTTTTGATACCTACAAAGGGGGGCCCCCGATACAAAGGGGGCCCTGACTACCAAAAGGGGGCCCCGGCTACCTAAATACTAAAAGGGGCCCCGACTACCAAAACCCGTAGCAAAAGGGGGGGCCCTGACTTCCTGCACAACCCCCGCAAAAAGGGGGCCCCCCAACTAAACCGTATACTACCTAAAGGAAAAACCCCCAATGCCCCCCAACACCTAAGAGGCCCCAAACTGCCTTAAAACTACTCAAAGGGGAAACCCTAACTGCCTGTATACTACCTTTAAAAGGGGTCCCCCCAAATGCTTGCAGCCTATATAAAGGGGGGGCCCAACTACCTACAGCTTACCTAACTGGGGGAAAAACCCCCTACCAAAAGACTGGGCCTTGCCTATTTGCCCCACCCCTAGGGGCTTGCTACCTACCTGGGGAATATAATTGAAGGCAGCACCCAAAAGTTGTAGCATTATCCCAAGGGTTTAAATCCTCCCCCACCCTCCAACCCCCTTTGGGTACTAGGCCTCTAAGTTATTTGGGTTTTACCCGCCCCTCCCACCCCTGGGAAGTTTTTACAGAAGTGGGAAAAGATAAAGAAGGGCTGGGAAAATTGGGGAAACAAAATATTTGTGTGTGATTTTTGCAGGGAAAGAGCTGTTTGGGGCCTTGGGCAATCCCTCCCTGAAAAAGGGGGGGGAAATGAAGCCCGAAGAAAAAGGGGAAAAGAATGAAACCCCAAAAAAGGGGGGGGAGAAAAACCCCCATCAGATATGAAATCTCCGGGGTGGGGTTCCCCCGATTTTTCTTCTAAAATTTGGATCAGGGCTGTATTCCCCTGTAATGTGATGTGGGTCTGAGCTGGTGTCTGACCCCTCTAAAGTGGTTTTCTATAAAGGGGTTTGGGTAGGTTATAAACCCGAGCTGGTGTCTGAAACCCCTATGTGGTCTCTATATGGCGGTGTTGGGAGGGATACCCGAGCTGGTGGGGTCCCCGACCTTATGTGGTGTTCCCCAAAATAGCATTTTTTGTAGGGTTTTTACCTGAGCTGGGGGTCTGCCCACTATGTGCTTTTCATAATGGGGGGTTTTTGTAGGTTATACCTGAGCTTTGGGGTCTGACCTCTATGTGGTCTCTATATGGTGGTGTTGTAAAGGGTTTTACCTGAGCTGGTTTCTTACCTCAAAGTCTCTAATTGGGGGTGTTTTTAGGTTATACCCCGACTGGTTTCTGACCCTAAGGGGCTCTCTAGCAGTGGTTTTTAGGTTATACCTGAGCTGGTTCCCGAAACCCCTAAAGTGGTTTTCTATATAAACGGTGGTTTTAGGTTTATCGGCAACCCGGGGATAATGCCGCGTACATGTTCCCTGATTTACCCTGTGAAAGGAATTAGAAATTTTAAATTTCTTTTCTGGGTTTATTTTAGAAGGTTTGGGGAGGTGGGGTGACCAAGGGAAAAAAGGGGGGGGATATTTTTATGTGGGGGGAGGGGGATATTGTATTGGGTGAGGGGGTATTGTAAAGGGGTGGAGGGGATATTGTAAAGTGGGTTAGGGGGATATTGGGAAATTTGGGGGGGGGGGATATTGGGATGTGGGTTTGGGGGGGGATATTGTATTGGGTTTGGGGGGGGATATTGTATGGGGTGAGGGGAAAATTGTAAGTTTGGGGGGGCGGGAGATATTGTATGTGGGGGGAGGGGGATATTGTATGTGGGTGGAGGGGAGATATTTTTATTTGGGGGGAGGGGGGTATTTGTATGTGGGTTTGGGGGATTTGTAAATTTGGGGGGGAAAGGGGGAAAATTGTAAAGGGGGTGGAGGGGGAAAATTGTATTTGGGGGGAGGGATATTGTATGTGGGTGGAGGGGGATATTGTATGTGGGTGGGGGGGGATTTGGTTTGTGGGTGGGGGGGGATATTGTATGTGGGTGGTGGGATTTATTGTTTGTGGGTGGAGGGGGATATTTAAAGTGATTTGGGGGGGGATAATGGGGATTGGGTGGAGGGGGGTATTGTATGTGGGTTGGGGGGTATTGTAATTTTGGGGGGGAGGGGGTATTTTATGTGGGTGGGGGGGAGTATTGTAAAATGGGGGGAGGGGGGTATTTATGTGTGGGGGGGGAGATAATTTTTATTTGGGGGGAAAGGGGGTATATTTTATGTTTTGGGGGGGAATTTGGGAGTGGGTGGAGGGGGGAAATTTTATTTTGGGTAGGGGGATATTTGTGGGGGGGAGTTTTTGGTATGTTGGGTGGGAATTTTGGGGGAATTTTATGTGGTGGGGGGGTAATTTTATGTGGGGTGAAAGGAAATAAAGGGCTTAAATTTGCCCCGGCCTTAAAAAGTTTTTAAATGTTGGGGCATAAGTGTGAAATCCCCCTTGCTATTGTTTCAAATCCAAAAACAGTCTTTTTCCACAACTGATTATTTTGGTAAAAAAGGGCCGCGAAATTTTGTTTCCCAGAGGCCGGTAATATTTTTATGTACATAAAGGGGGGGCCCCCGAAGACAACCCCCTTGGGGCCCCAGACCCCCCAGTCCGACACTGAATAGATATATGTAATTACATAATTAAGAGGAGATGTTAATAGAACAATTTTTCTTCATTGCATCCCGCACCCCACATGCTACAAAATAATTTGTTTAATAGCTGAACTTTCATGTGCTTTAGGTGGGTTCAGCTGTTCTGGCACTGGACTTTGAACAAGATCTCAGCAGTCATGCAGAATACTCCATCACAGTGTCCAAAAAAACTAGAGCATCAGCACTAAAGTGTTTGCCATAACTCTCTTTCTTAAGAAAGCAGTATATATGGCCAACTGGGAACTTCTGACCTGCTCTTGATGTGACTCTGCTCTTCCCTCCCTGAAATCTTACAGCACAAGACAGTAACCTAACATAAGTAGGGCAGAAGCTTCTGCTGAATATACCCAGTTCAGTTTTTCTGACATTCGGTGTATTAGTATCCTGAGCTCTCTAGAGAAAATACAGAAATGTGTGGGGTACATAAGTCGCTTAACTAGTCCTAAGAAATTAAAGGGTACCTGACAGCACATTTTTATACATAGATATCAAAAGCTGTTTGGATATCTATGGGGGACCGTAAGACTGCATAAGTCCCTGTTCTGTGTTAAAAACTTGCACTTGCCATAGCACCCTCCTGTGCACAACTCGGCGGGATGACCAGGTGCGTGTTTTAGTGGGGCTGATCATTGCCTCCATAAATCAGAAATATCTATATGATAAAAACTACACTTTTACAGAATATACTTGAATTAGTGTAATAGTTTATTTTGTATATCATCTCAGTACAAACAGGAAGATTCAACAAGTATTGCAAGTATCGATAAGAGGATACAGGTAAGTATCATAATTACATAGTTAATCCTTTTGAAAAACACATATGATCATCATGTTCAGCCAAGGGCGGGGAAAGATGTGGATGATGGAAATGTTTAAGCTTTGTTTCCCTCAGTGATGAAGACTTTGGGACCTATAAGGCAAGAACCAATCTGCCCTAAAGGAATATTTGATTCCTGATCCTAAAATTGGCCTCAGAATGGATCTAAACATTTTATATGGCTACATAAGTATTAAGATTATTTTGTTTTAGATCGTTATTCCAAGCCTCTGTTGAAATCCTCAACTGCTCCTGCTGTGACCAGCTTCTGGGGCAGCTATTCCATAGATGTCAAATAGTCTCCAAAAAAAATGGGAATCTCACAAGAGAACAGAGAGTGACTTCTGATCACTATAGTTACTATTTTGCCATAGGCAAACTTAAACTCTATCAGTTCTCTATCTATAAAACACTAAAACATAACTTTTATTATGTATCACTCTTAATCTCTATACACACTATTTAAAAACCTGATTTCTAACCTCACCATTTAACCCTTTCTACTTCTGAAGGAAGGAATAGCTCCTTTTACATTATCAAGTCTGGTGGAACCCCACCTACCAACAGGAAAGCCTGATATATACAGCAATTTACTAACTCCAGTAAGGGATCTCAAGCCTCCTACTTGGGCAATCGTCCCTAATCTAATGGACACAAGACAAATAAGGCTCCCATTTGACACCCTCTGCAGCAGGTGGCACTTGTAGACAGAGGTTAGAAATCACAATTTAAAACGTCAGGATTTACGTTTTAGTGTTTTATAGATAGAGAACTGATAGAGTTTAAGTTTGCCTATGGCAAAATAGTAAATATAGCTATTCCATAGATTCACAGTTCTCATGGTGAAGAAGGCTTTTCTCCTCTGGATATAGAATCTTTTTTTGCCCAGATAGAAGGTGTTTCCCACTGCCTTTTGAAGGGGTTTTACATGAAATAACTTTTCCTCATAGGTTTTGTAATGGCCATTTATATACTTATATAAATTAATCATGTCTCCCCATAGCCATCTTTTCTCAAAACTAAATAAGTTAAATTATTAGGGGGCATGTATGAAAACTGTCTTGGTCTAAGACTTTTCTTGTTGCCCATAGCAACCAATCAGGGTTCCCCTTTCATTTCTTCAGAGCACTATATGAGATGAAATGGGTGCTCTAAATGGTTGCTATGGGCAAGAAGAAAAGTCTTAGACCAAGACAGTTTTCATACATGTCCCCCTTACTCTTTCCTCATAGTTAAGATACTCCATTCCCCTTATTAGTTTGGTTGCTCGTCTTTGAAGCGGTTTAGTTTTTACATCAGTGTTTCAGTTTGGTACTACAATTAGCAACAAATTAATAATATTATTAATCCATATGCAGCTTACTCCAGCCAGTGGTGACTTACCTAGCCCCTCCCTCTACAGATGTATGAAGTTATAGCACTGGCCAATAGGTTTGTGGGGGGCACACAATGTGAACTATACAACACAGGTACATGGCATACAGGAGATGATGTGGACCTACTAATGGATTTGACGTTGGCCTAAACCAAGAAATGGAGTTTTTCACAAGGAGGTGTAGACTTTCGCCAAAGGAATCTTTTAGGCCCTGAAGTAGTCTCTGTTAGCAAGAGCTGACACAGATGTATCAAAGATAAACTTGACAGATAAAGCACTATAATATCATGAGCAGCAAAGTTATCTCAACTTTTTCAGTGGTTTTTGTTGTGATCTATGGACAGATTACATGGAAAGTCATGATATCAGTATCAATATAAACATTGTCACAGCCATTGATCAGCTTAAGATACCTATACGTTGTAGGCAGCAGACAGAAATAAATAGACATGAATAGGCAGAGGTTAGAGCTGGCAGAGTTCAATTATGGTGCAAAGCAGGCAAATCAGGGGGGGCAGTGGGCGAGAAGACGTTATTAATATTCAAGCTAGGCTAATGCCAGACATAACAGTAATAACAAACTCCTTCACAAAGTGCTGGTACCAAATTTTTTAAATGGTTTCAAAATGTTAAAATGTCATCCAGGAACATTTGGCTATAACGGACCCTGGTTTATTATGGTGTGCATGTTATAGGGTGAGGTTTGTCAGAACCTGTTTTTTGTACTCACTATGTGGACCTTACAGGGAGGACGGTATGATGAGGGGTCAGCTGCACTAATGAACACTGCTGACATGAAATGCACCTGTATTTACTAAACTGTCCCATCTATAGTACTAAGACATATGACATTACGCCACCAACTTCACATACACCAGAGGACAACTTACTATCTTTTTTCTGCTGTGAAATCCTTACATTATAGTCTTAGAAAACTGCTAATTTTTTATATCTGACATTCCTGGAGAGATGCCATGAGATGGCAAAAAATAGTTGCACATTTTGGCTCACTGAATACATGTACTATAATTTGCAATGTTTTGCTGTTTTTGCAACTTTTGAATGTGGTAAAAAAGGTAAGAAATGTATTACATTCAAGGTCATAAGATGGCACAAAAAGCAGCCCTAAAGGTTGTTCAGGAGTAGATTTCATTATCTGGCTTAAAGATAGTCTAAGATGCGAAAAGTATATTAGCAGGTGTGCACAAAAAACTCTTTCATAGATTCAGGCGCATTATACAATGAAAGCGAGACGTGATAATTCACTTTGAAGAGCCTTCTTTCATACATGTCTTCTTAAGAGCAACATGTCAGAAAAGAGGCGCCACCATGCCAGTTTTAAGGCGCATTAAATGAGTGTACAGTGCGCCTGAATGAATGAACCTGTCAAAAATCTGGTGTGTGGTATAGTTTGCAAAGCATAACTTATGTGCCTAATCTAGGCGCTTTGCATCATTCAGACGCATAGCATATCATTGCTGGCATATTTGATGTACCTACTTTAGGTGCATTCAAATGTGTCATGCCCTGCATATAATGCACCTAGTTTTGTTGTACTACAGTTCATTTATATAGAGAATAGGGCATCAACTGTTTTTTGCCGCAAAATACAGCAAAAAAAGGCGCAGACCTAACGAGACATGACGCCTAAAGTTCAGCCTGTTAAGGTGATAAATTAAACCAGGAATAAGTGTGTCTGGCAGGATGGTGTTGGAGACTACACATGGCCTAGAGGAAGATTCTCCAAGTATGCAGTTTACTGGAAGGTCATACATGCCTCAGTTCTGTTTGCATTGCTGGTTTCTGGTCTTCCACTGAGCGGTTCACAAAGGTTAACTTAAAGTTTAAGAGTGGTCAGAAAAGTCTTGTCTCCATAAATACACAAAATTACACCTGTGTTCCTCTCCATCGTTTGTGCTTTGTTGTTCCCTGCTGTCACTGCCAATGGATGAGGTGGGGCTGGCAAGTCTAGCCAGGGTGAAAAAGACAGCAGTGTCTCTGTGGTTCTCTGCAAGGGGCATAGTTATAGGAGGTGCAGAGTAATAGTTGCTACCAGTCCTGGAGACTTAGTGGGCTCTTACACATATGAAGGCAACAATATTATAAATGGCACATGGTAGATGGGAGCCTGTTTTATAGATTTTGCATTGGGGCACAGATGCTTTACGTTATGCCTTTGGTTCTCTGGGTACAGCATACATGGTGTAGTTGGAAAGTGTGACAACCAGCACCACCACACCCAATGTCCTAACCTCAGGATGTTATGTGTGACTATAACTTGAACAGTTTCAAGCATATTATTTGCTGGTATTGCACTTAGAAATAGGGACAGTCTTGGCAAATTTAGAACTCTTAGCAAGTATGGGTTTATGCCTACCAGAGTCAGTTTAAAAGGACATGCAGATAAAGCATTTTGTTTGTTTGTTGTGCGGTATAGTGTGATCTACTATTTCCAGTAAGCATCAATGCTGTAATGATACAGGACACCAGAGTAATGTCTTCTTCAAAAACCACTATTTTATTTTCAGGGCTAAGAACCTCTTGGAATAATTCCAGATATATTTGTGGTTTATACTTTTATAAGTTGCATGCTTTTAGTTGTAACCATGTGTGCTTGCACTTTGGCATCTATAAGCTGCACAATGGCAGTGTCACGCACATTAAGTGTCCAACCTCAGGGTACATATTTGTAAGGGCTATGGACTGTGTGGCTGGTGGGTATTACCAGCTTGTTCTTGCGGCTTATGCACAACTAAACCTAATTGTGTCAAAAGCTTATAGGCTGGAGGGCAAAAACGAGACAAGATAGTAACATGGGAGAGTGGGAGATGTCAATGGAAGCTGTGCTAGGACATTGTACAAAGCAAGGGAGGGAAGAGGAAATCTTTGTATTTAGAGTTCCTATGATGTCCACCTTATAGATTAAAGTACAGTACTGTAAACAGAAAATGCACTGAATTAGATCATATTTCTTTGGCTTAGGGTCCAGTATTCTTTATAGTTCAGGATCAGTATATTTTATAGTTCTGGAACCTTTTAACTTTATGGTTGTTGGACTACTATAAAGTAGATTATAATTTAGGGCTAGTAACCTCATATTGATGAAAAAGGCTATTTTCGGTAATCATTGTCCATGAACCAGAGCTGCCCCTGTTCTGGTAAACTTGAGCTATTACACAGATGGCCTATTATCGTAATGGTCACCATGTAAAATTATGTATCCCTTATCTCATGCTGCCCAGCTTCCCTGGGCAGCATGAGGTGTTTGCTGGGGAGAGGTGTTTGCTGAAAGGATGCTGGGTGCAGGACCCAAATTAATCAGCTAATTGACCCAAGGAATACTTTATAATGAATATTTTCTGTTTAATAAATTACACTATAAATCTATTATGGTCATATGACCTTGAAATATGATTCTAGGACATGTCAGCAACATTCTATTTTCATAACCAATTTTAACTTGCTCCAATATATCTAAAATAAAAAATAAAGACAAATATTTTTCATTGAAAATAATTTTCCCTTTTAGGTGCACAGCTACTCTGCAGATAGATTTCTCATCATAGTTACAGACTACAAATAAACCGTGTGAAATCTTAATCTGCAGTCATATATTACTTTCTCCCTTTTGCTCTAATATCACTGCCTATGCTACATTAGATCAGAAGCTACATTAGGTCAGAAGATGTGACATTGAAGCAGAAGCATCATGGACCCAGAAGTGCCATGAAGAGAACAATTAACCCTAAAAAGGCCTAAAGCTAACCCAAACTTAATATAAGGGTTATGTTTGTAGTTAGGGATAGGGCTAGGAACAGAGAAAAAAAGTCAAGTGCAGCACCCAATCTAGAAATATTTACATATTTGGTCAAACCAGTGTCAAATCAAGCACGGGCAAATTAAAGCAACACTGTTCTCTAACATCTGCTTCCTCTTCTTAGGGTGCGTTCCCACGGAAGGGACAAATACCGGCCGGTTTATCTGACCGGTATTTGTCCTGTTTTGCGGCCATCCCCTCAGCTGCGGGGGGGGGGGGGCTTTTCTCAGCGAAAACCGGACGTAAGAATGTGCTTGTAGAATGTTTTGCAGGTGGACCACAGGCGGAAAAACCGCCGGACGGAAAACCCATGCAGTGGAGACTGCTGCACGGGTTTCCCATAGGAGCCCATTGTGCTCATTTTGGCCCGGTTTTTTCAGGCGGTCTGCAAAACCACAAACCGCCTAAAAAAAAGGCCAAAAACCCATGCCGTGGGGACATGCCCTTATAGAAAAGTAATGGTACAGCAGTTCATCTTTCCAATGTGATGTGTATGAGGAATTAGGTTACCTATAATCTTCCGAAGCTCTTTTCATCTTTTTTTCCATTGATAGGAGTGGGAGACATTTCCTTTCAGATAGTATCCATATCTCATTGAAGTCAGTTGTTCTTAAAGCCAGTTGTATGAAAAAAGTTCAGCTAACACCTTTAGCTGTCCTCCCTCTGGTTGCCTGAAATGCTATTACATGAAAACAATTTTGTTGCAATTATCATGGACACCAAAGTTTGTGATATTAAACAGTTCAGGATCAACCAGGATAATAGAATTAGTAGGTTAATTCTAAAGGACAATGAAACGTTGCATGCATTCAGGAATAATTATCATATTGCAATGAAGTCAGATGGTCTAATGCTGCTAAGATTTAATTATCTGCCAGAATGATTTTACTACTTTTAATCACTGAGACCTGTTACTGCAAATCTATGGAAACTGTATGTTGCGGGTGACTTGGGTTGTGCCACACAATTAATCCGTTCTGCCAGACGTGTTGTTTAAACACCATATTAATAGGTCCACTTGTCTGATGGAGCTCGGAGAATCCCTTGCTTCTCATGTCCCTGGAATGATCTTATGCATTTCATTTAATAGACCTAATTGTTAATGTTTAAATATTCTAATGATATGTTTCTCCCAGAAGATATGCGACACAACAGGTATTATTTTAATTCCTGTGAAATTAAAGTTCTTAATTCCGTAAAATTAGCTAGTAAATGTTTTGACTTAATTTCATAAGGACGTCTCTCTCTAAGAGCTCATTTATCTTGTGTAAATAGATATTTCTATTCTCTTGCAATATTAGTTTGTGTCGGAATTAAAAAGAAGGATAACATAGACGCTGGAATGTAAGGTTTTAGCTTATAATTTTAATAAAGTTCAGACTGCAAAGCTTGAATCAGTTCGAGTCCTCCAAGTGGAGCTATTAATTTATGTATTACAGCAGAGCCAAATTTACCTACAGTAGAGACACAGTAGGTCTGTGCCAATAAATGGTCCTATGGAAAGGATGCTTTATGAGGGGGTGATATATTTATGAATATGTAATGCACCCCGGAGTGGCGTGTGGGAGATTTAAACATGTATAAACAGGGCTGCACCTGATATCAGACTGTAAAAACGCTAGCTATCTGGCACATAACATATCATTACTAGTTTATATAATGCGCCTCAATAGGCGCATTGTGTTATGGAGGCGCACAGCGTATAATTTTTAGTTACTGTTATGGATGGTAATTCCAGCTTCTCCTCACCTGCATAGGTATAAAAATTAACCAGAACATCTTCTCCCATAGACTTTAATAGGGTTCACAGTTCGAGTTCGAATAGAACTTCAAACCAAACTCACTAAAGTTCGAAGTTCTAATCGAACTCGAACTTTTTACTGTTCGCTCAACACTTCTCATGTGTACTATGCGTTTACTGTAACAGTTGCTTCAATGCAGAGTCCAGCTGTGTTATATCATAAAAAGACTTGTAATTAATCTCCAATGATTATATATGTAATTGAAGGAGAACTTTGTAATCTAATTAATAAGCTTCCATGACATTTCTATGATGATAGCTGTTTCAGGTATCCAAACAGATACCTAAAACAGAGGTCCCAGTGGGACAGAAACATGATGTGAAATAGGCTGCTGCAGGTAATGATTAGGACCCCATACAACCAAAGGATATGAGTTTCACGGCAATTACCGGTTCCTATCTCGCACCATAACATTGAGCCACATTTAAAAAAAAAATTAAAATTGAGTACTGCAAATGCTGTCTTGTGTGTAAACACAGACTTATTAGGATGACTGTATGGCATTATGTCTTTATTTAGTCCTGTATACTGTTTTGTTGCTAGTTGCTACCATTATCCAAAACTATCTTGTTCCTCCAGCCGCAGTAGAGGCGTAAGCTGTAGAGTTAGACTGTGCTGATGACTGTAGTAGATGCAGGGCCGCCATAAAGCCAGTACAGGGGGTACTGGTCTATGGGGCCCGGAGAGAAATGAGCAGCAGGGGGGCCCGCCGCCCGCTGTGAGCCGCCCCCCTGCTTCACAAAGAAAATCGGAAACTTTTCCTGCAGGCTTGCGCGCGCCTGCAATTTACATACAGAGGGGCCGCACTGTGTGAGGAGAGGCCCCCGAGTCACAGCGCAGCACAGTTGCTTATAGTTTCACTTACAGCTCCAGTGGCTGCAGGGCCCGTCCTCCTCCCTCCCTCTGCTGCCGGGATGACAGATGACATCAGTGAGGTCCGCCCATGGGGCGGGGCCTCACAGAGTTGAAAAGTGACGTCATCCCGACTGCAGAGTAAAGTCAGCACGCAGAGAGAGGGAGGGAGGAGGACGGGCTCTGCAGCCACTGGAGCTGTAAGTGTAAAGTTATGTCTGTGTGCTTATCTGTGACTCGGGGCCGTGCCTCACCTCACACAGTGCGGCCCCTCTTTGTATATAAAAGCCTTCAGGGCCCCCATACAGGGCCTCATTCCACTTCAGGGCCTCACTCCACTTCAGGGCCCCCATACAGTGCCCCCAATACAGGGCTCCCATACAGGGCCTCACTCCACTTCAGGGCCCCCATACCATGCCCCCAATCCAGGGCCCCCAGCCCGGGCCTCACTCCACTTCAGGGCCCCCATCTAGTGCCATCACTCCCGGGCCCCCATACAATGCCCCCACTTCAGGGCCCCCATATAATGCCCCCACTCCACTCCAGTGCCCCCACTCCAGGGCCCCCATATAATGCCCCCACTCCAGGGTCCCCATATAGTGACTCAATCCAGGGCCCCCATACAGTGGCCACACACCAGTGCCCCCCTGCCGGGCCCCCACTCCAGGCTTCCCTGTCCAGGACCCCTAGCCCTCCATACAAGCCCCCCTGTCCAGGACCCTCCTCCCACCCCACCAGCCCCTCTGTCCAGGGCACACCGCCCTCCATCCACCCCCCCCCTGTCCAGGGCACACAGCCCTCCCTCCATCCCCCTGTCCTGGACCCTCAGCCCTCCCTCCATCCCCCCCTGTCCAGGCCCCTCAGCCCTCCCTCCATCCTCCCTCCATCCCCCCTGTCCTGGACACTCAGCCCTCCCTCCATCCCCCCTGTCCAGGCCCCTCAGCCCTCCCTCCATCTTCCCTCCATCCCCCCTGTCCTGGACACTCGGACCTCCCTCCATCCCCCCTGTCCAGGCCCCTCAGCCCTCCACCCTCCCTCCATCCCCCCTGTCCTGGACACTCAGACCTCCCTCCATCCCTCCTGTCCTGGACACTCAACCCTCCCCGTCCAGACCCTCCATCCCGGCCCCTGAGCCTCTCTGTCAAGATGGTAATTATTACCATTTGGGGTACTATGGATGGGGTATTTTTACATGTGGGGGGCACAGTTAGGAAGATGATAAAGTGAGGAGTATCAGGTGTTTGTGTGGTAAATTCTGCAGGGACAAGTGGTGGCTGGGAGAAGTCATCATGGAGGTCTGGAGCGGATGGAGAAGAAAAAGGAAAGTGAACAACACATCGGACAAGACATCACCTGTGAGTCACTAAATGCACATGTATATACCACTCTATGAGCACTGTATGGCAGTTATATTGGTCTTGGTATAATGCTTTACATACGGTAACAGTATGGTGGTAGTATTCAGTGTTTTATGGTGTAGATATGTGGTGATGATGTTGCAGTTTTATTTGGTCTTCATTTGGTTATATTGGTCTGGGTATACTGCTTTCGGTAGTAATATTATAGGGTGATCGTGTGTTCGTATTCGCTGGCCTTTGTATATGTACAATATAGATAAACTGTACGTTGTGAAATCCAACAAGAACTAAATTGAAAAACAATGGCGCAATTGCTTTTTTTTTTTTTTTTGGGAGGTCACAGCAGAATATTTTTTTCTTTTTCTGGGGTGGGGGGCGTACTGGCGGAGTAGGGAAGGGGTGGGGCCGTGGGGGGGCCCGGAAACTTCAGCTGTATGGGGCCCTGAAATTTCTGACGGCGGCCCTGAGTAGATGGAAGTACTTTTTATGTGACTTTAGTAGGTAGTGGTCATAGTAGTCTTCCTACCCATGCCATTCTAAAGCTGAGAGTCTAAAAATGAGCTGTAAGGAAATGGGAAGAGGTGAGTATTTATTTATTTATTTTTTCAGCCCTCACCAATGACATTTATATCCTATTAAGACCCATAGTGATAATCCAATCAGAAGACTGGAAAGTTGCTTAAAATAAGACACAGTTAACAGTTTTGAAAATTGTGTGCCTTCAATTCAGTTCAAGAACTGTATACATCTGGCAAGTTGCTGCCAAAGCAACAGAGATTTGATTATAAAATAAAATGACAGAAATATATTCTTTGTCATAGCAAAATGGGAAACTTGGCAAGTATAAGGAAATTGGCAAGTAAGATTGACTGAGAAATTTAAAGATCTGCAGCTTTGGGCCATAAAAGCATGTCGTGTGCAACAATACTGATGAGTATTTTAAAATAGAAAGTTTAAGCATATTTTTCAGTCTCCTGTTTGCTGGCTAATATAAATAAATCACATATATAAAGAGGAAGAAATTAAAATAGGAAGGCATTATGGTGCTGCTGACATATCTAAGTAGAGCTATAATGAGCCAGAATAGATGTTTTTTGCCTTTGAAAAATAAGAAAATGTTTAGTTTACTCCGCATTAGTAAAAAGATGTTAGTCTAATGGGTGGTGTTTGCTGAGTAGGAATAAATCTGTATTATCCTAATGGGTGGTGGTTGTGCACATATGAATAATTTAATGCTACTTTCACAAGAGGGAGTTACTACATGAATAAATTAATGTAAATCAAATTGATTTATTCAAACAGAGTAATATTCGACCATTAACCACCATTACATATGACAGATTAGTTTTGCCTTGGTTTCAGATTTACCTGTTTTGCATTTTGTTGTTTGTGTTCAGATTATTATGTTCCTTCTAAATAAATATTTGTTTTATGGATTTAATCAGTATAAAATAAGCCCAAATTTTTTTCTCTTTGATGTTTTTTGATGAATATATGCACTTGCACATGAAAAACATAAGACAGCATGTAAGAAGGAAAATACTTTGTTAAATATCGATTTAACATAATAATTGGATGTTAGATTTAATATCAATAATATTATGCCACCACTTTCATTTGATATGAATGCATACAAATGTAGCAAATAAAAGAATAAAATTTGACAGCACAGAATATCACCAATTTGTGTCGTTATACTCCCAAAAAAAATTTTTTTAAACCAAATTTCATGTACCGTAGATACAGAAAATCAAAGGGAACCTGGCAAATCACAGTGGGCTCCCTACATTCTAGTGATTGTCAGCTCATAGTCTCCCAAAAAGACTATTTAAATATGTGATATCTGAGAAGATACTGAAGTTAAGAGTAGAAGTACATTTTAAAGTCAAGGATTGAGATTCCCAGTAACAATACGTACTATTAACTATATCTAAAGTGGGTACTTTAGGTCAATATTAAGTTTCTAAAGCCATTTCTGATCAACATAATGTAGGATTTCTTCTATTAGATTCCTGATCGCTGCAGCTAAAGAGGTTGTGGGGTCTGATGATAAGCAGCTGAAAAACTTTGCATAGTTTAATATTATTGAAAATATACAAGTCTATCTAGTTCAGCCTGCAATACTATAGTGTTTATCCAAAAGAAGACAAAACAATTACTATGATCTAATTGTCCTCATGTTGGGGGAAAATAGCGTTGATAGGAAAAAATACCTGGATTCATAGTCCTTCTAAAACTATTTGCTACTGAAAATATCTAATATCTCATTTTTCAGCATAGGATTCTACAATCAGTAATGTGGATTGTTGATCCAGAAATACAGTATGTCCAACTGCCAGAAAAGGGTTAGAAAGAAACTTTTCCTGCCTATAGAAAATTAGTGTTTTCTTTTATTTCCTTTAGACTGATTAGGATTGTAAATACAAAACCTGTAGAACCTGATGTAGTGAAGACGTGTTAGTAATTTTCTCTCTCTAAGTTAACATAAAACTAAATAGTAATTTGTTTTGAAAGCACCAAATTATGCAGAAATTTTGTTCTTGAGATTTAATATAAATTCTTAGCATGTCTATGTATGATCATATTTTTGAGAACTATCACAATTAGCCCAAGGGTCCCTTCTTTTAAAGAATTGTTACAAAATCAATCATGTTTATTGTTTCTATGGAACCTTTATACGTCTCTTTTTATTGTCTATTTTAGAAATGGTTGCTTCCTTTACTAAATAAATAAATTAAAGCAATCTGTCAAAGGAAGTTTAGAGTTCCTTATTTTTAATATATTTTTAGTCACTGCGGTTCTCTTCAACAGCAATGGTGACTTTACCATCTGTCCATCTGCACTGTGCTCATTTCTAGCATGAGCAACACAAAATTCTGATCAAACCATGCTGTTATTCATATGGACTAAGTTACTTCTCCGTGAAATGCTGATTCTTGCCACCCATTTATGATGCGCTATAAAGAAGATCAACTCACATCCGTTGGTAAGATTTCTGCTATCCTACAGTATCTAAATGTTCTCTGCTGATCATTACATGAACTTGACATCTTGCTCCTAAGCCTGTTATGGGGCTCAGAGCTGCAAAAAACCTTACTAAAACCAAGATTGTCTGTGTCAGCTGGCTTCATGCTATCAATCTCCTCCGGTCAGTGCCTGGAAAAGGTCTTATCCAGTCAGTGTGACAAGATCATCCATTGGTAGAGCCCTGCTGTGTAATGTGCAAGACAATGTGTTTATCTTCCAGTTGTTCTGAAAGTAACAATGGCACTCATGTAAAAATACTTTTCCAGCAAAAATGCAAAGAACAGTTTATCTTCTTAACCCATGCTCTGCCAAATGAGGTTACTTACTAAACATGAGATGAGATAGAAATAAGTGCTATTCATTATATAATGCAGATATCCAAAAGTACAAGCAAAAGTATAGTTAAAACAATAATATAGCTCTATTGTAAACCTAATACGATCTCTTTGATTTCATAATAGTTTATTTCTATAACAAAAAATGTAGTATTTCATGATCACATACTGTAGGTGGCTTTAAAGTCAATTTTTGGCTTGTAAGTTTACTGCATGTGGTTCTCCAGTTGTTGTCAGGAGTCGGAGCAAGGTTGCTAGCAGCTTTTAAAATCATATCATTTGATCATATCTTTAATAGAGTGGTGTTTAAAAGGCTGCTGTATATCATTGTGTAAACAGCAGCTTATCAATAAATACCCTAAGGGGCAGGGAGTGGCAGAAAGGCTCTCCTTCGAGATACAACAGATTCCTACTCATGGTGGATTATAATGATAAACATCAGGGTGACTGCCCGAAGCCCAGTGTTCCAGAGGGATCCATTAAAGTTAGCCTTCATTATATTTAATCCTTGCTGTGCTTAGCATCCTTAGATCTAAGGATTGCGTTCATTTTAATCAGCTCCTGGTTATGAATCTGCTGTATACATGAGAAGTGTGCCCCCCTTCCCACCTAGCCTTTTTTTTTACTCCCTGCTATGTATGCACATATAAACAGCAGTCTTTCATTCACCAGTCACTAGAGTGTGGTGGCAGCCTATTAAAGATATGATCAAGTAAAATGACTTGCCCTATTATTAGCTGCTAGCAACCTGACTTTAACTCCTAAACAATCCATTAAGTAATAGGAGACAAAAATATAAAACCTTTCTCCAATATACAGTACAGACCAAAAGTTTGGACACACCTTCTCATTCAAAGAGTTTTCTGTATTTTCATGACTACTTTCATGACACTGGTCTAATGTCCATTCCTTGCGTTCTTTAGCCCAAACAAGCCTAGGAAACCACTGCTAAGGACAGGCAACAAGCAGAAGAGACTTGTTTAGGCTAAATAACACAAGGAATGGACATTAGACCAGTGTCATGAAAGTAGTCATGAAAATACAGAAAACTCTTGGAATGAGAAGGTGTGTCCAAACTTTTGGTCTGTACTGTATGTAATTTAAAAACCCCCAAAAATATTCCCCCTTCTAATTTCATGATCAAGTTGAAAGAGTCCACTGTGAGGGAGAGATAAAATTTGTAGTTTGTAAACACAGTGTAGATTAGTGATAATATCTTCCTTCATGCATTAGCACCAGCAGATGGATTCCTGGGTATTATGAAGACTTTAGAAAGCTGTGAAGCAGGTAAATTGCTTACCCCAAATACTAGCCAGATATGAGCATGCGTGACTTTTCAGAAAAGTCTTCATTTCATATACCATCACTTTTTTTGTTTTTCATAAACCAGATAACTGTAAATATGCATATGATTCTATGCATGTATGTAAAATGTATCTAGTGAGCATACTGTATTGTATGTTTGACTATTTGGTGAACCTATGTGAGCTTTCATGTTACATGGTTAATAATAAGCTTAAGAAAAGACAAGTTCAACTAAAGGCGGAGAAAAATGTGGATGAAGGGAGGGCTAGAGGGAATTTTCAAGCTTTGTTTTCCCTATTGATGAAGACTTTGGAACCTATAAAGCGAGAAACAATCTGCCCTAAAGAAATATTTTATTTCTGATCTCAAAATCTGAGATCTCGAATTTTTAAATGGCTATATAAGTATTAATATTATTTAGTAGTAAGCAGTTATCTAAACCTTTCTTGAAACCCTCAACTATTCCTGCCATGACCAGCTCCTGGGACTGCTTTTCCAAAGCTTTACACTTCTCGTGGTAAAGAAGGCTCTTCTCCTCTGAATATTGAATCTTTCTTTCTCCAGATTGAGGGAGTTTTACATGAAATGTATTTTCACCATACTTTTTGCAGGGGCCATTTATATACTTATATTAATTAGTTAGTCTCCCCAGAGCCATTTTATCTTTTAACCTTTCCTCATAATTAGGATGCTCCGCTCACCTTATTAGTTTGGTTGTTCATCTTTGTACTGTCTCTAATTCCAGTACATCCTTTTATAAACTGAAGCTCAGAACGTATCAATTCTTTCTATAGCAGTAATATTACATTCCTGTCCTGCAAGTCCATGCCTCTTTTAATACACACCAATATCTTGCTGGCCTTAGAGGTACTGTATGCTGTAAATGTAATCAGTAATCTAGAAGTGCACCCAGTTCCTTCTCACCAAGTGATTCTCCCTGTTTTTTCACCCTCTAGGACATATGATGAATGCAGATTATTTGTACAAACATGTGTAATGTAGTACACTGAAAATGATATGTATTCTGTATTGTCATTAAAACATCGCTTATATTGTCACTATTGCCACAGTTAAAAGGCCTCCACCCCCTTTGGGAATGGAATTTTTAGCATGGGTCTGCAGAACCTAACACCAGCCTTTTGACAGTTCTAGTTACTCAAATGTTTGTATAACATGGGCTTTATCCATTGTATTATGTTTTATTGCCAACTTTGTCTATGCAAGCTGTCGCGAATACTTGATGGAAGACCATACCATATCATCCCAGAGGTGGCTTACGACCCCCATAGAACCATAAAAGATTAGTCACAAATGGACAGGGGTCATCCATTTGTCAACGCAGAAGCACAGTCCGTGATTGCCATCTAGTGGGGAAACTAAGCAACAACCCTCATTAGGCATCAAGTGTCCACCCACCTCATTATATCTTGAGCCAGTAAAAGAGCAGCAGAATTATGAGAGAGGAGGGGACACCTGGACAGAGATTTGAGCCTATAAAACACATGGCCAGACTCAAATCTGGTGTTCATAGCCTGTGGTTCAATTTCTGATTGAGCTGTGTTCCATCTTTATTTATCCATACCCCTTGGATTTGAAAGCTGACACATTGTAAGTGTGAAACCTTTCTAAGTTTATCACTTTTTATTTCATAACTGTTTGATGCGTATGTCATAGTCTTTGTTATTATTTTTTGTTTATGTAAGCACTGTACCTTCTATTATTAAAGTTACCATTAATACGTTAGTTCTTGTCGCTGCACGGATCCATTTCCTTGAAGGAGTGTTTTTTTTTTTTTGGTTGAAGCTGCTGGAGAGCAGTGAGGTGACCTGGTAAGCATTTTTTAAAGTGTTTTTAAATATTTTTGGGATCAGCAGTCCTTCCTCTCTGATCTCCTGTTTTTTGATTATTGAAGGAAGCTGGTGGCAGCGGATAACTTGAGGTGCTGGAACTGTCTTGGGGTGCGATTTATGCTTGATTTGCTACCTGATTGAGAGGTGAGCGCAAGTGGAAATAAATTGACTCCAGTGGCCCCCAGTCACGTGCTGGTGAGTGTGTACATGACAAGATGCATAACTTTACATTTTTACACATTGAACTTCATCTGTCAGGTGGATGCCCAAACATTCAGGGCCAAATGTATGAAAACTGTCTAGGTCTAAAATTCACTTTATTGCCCATAGCAACCAAACAGAGAACCCCTCTCATTTTTCCAGAGCAATATATGAAATGAAAGGGGCACTCTGATTGGTTGCTATTGGCAACAAAGTGCATTTTAGAACTAGACAGGTTTCATACATGTGGCCCTAAGTGTGTCCAGGACTCCTTGCAATTTTTGAATATCTTCGATAGAGTGCTCTACACTACATAGCTTAGTATCATCTGCAAAAATAGTAACTGTGCTATTAATTCTCTTCCTTAAATCATTCATAAATAAATTAAATAAAAGCATACCCAGTACTGAGCCTTGGGGTATGTCACTTATAACTGGGGACCAGGGTAGGAATCATTTATCACCACCCTCTGAGTATGATTCGATAGCCAGTTTTCAATCCAGTTACATACTTTTATTTCTAGTCCCATAGACTTTAATTTACCCAATAAACGCTTCTGAGGGACAGTGTCAAATGCCTTTGCAAAGTCTAAAAACGTTATGCACAGCTGTTCCACTATCAAGACTTCTACCCACCTCTACATAAAAACAGACCAGGTTGGTTGGACAACTTCCTTAGCAAAACCATGCTGGCAGTCACTTATAACATATTTAGCTATATTTTCCTGTGTATTGTCCCTTATGGGCCCCTCTAACAGTTTTCCCACAATAGATGTTAAACTTACTGGTCTATAATTACCTGGGCAAGACTTGGAGCCTCTTTGAAGATGGAAACCACATTTGCCTTGCACCAGTCTCCGGGCACTATACCTTTCGCCAGAGAATCTCTAAATATTAAGTATACAGGCACAGAAATAACAGAGCTGAGTTCTTTAAGAACCCTTGGGTGTAAGCCATCTGCTCATGGAGCTTTGTTCAAATTTAGTTTATTTAACTTTGCTTGGACCATTTCTAGACTCAGCCAGTTAATTATATCAGTCATATGCACTGATGCACTGCATTGTTTTGAGTATGTGTATAAGTGCATCTATGTGTTTGATGAGCGTCTGTATTAATGCACCTATGTGTGTAGTGAGCCTGTGTATATGTGCATTCATACATGCTAAGAATATATATATATATATATATATATATTAATATATAATTATATATAAAATAAATAAATATATATAAGTATATATATATTATATATATATATATATATATATATTATATATTTATAATATATTAAAAAGTCTAAAGTAATTCCCCTCTAATTTAGTAATAAAGCTGAAAGAATTGTGGGAAGGGGTGTAAGGGGAGACTGCAGCATGTAAACACAGGTGAGATCTGTGCTACTGTCTATTATAATATAAGCAGCAATGTAAGATGGACTCCTGTGTATTGTCAAGTCTCTACAAATCTGTGAGGCAGGTAAATGGGCCTGCCTGCTCACCCTGAAGACTGTCTAGATAAAAGTCTTATAATTTCATCCACTGTAAAGGATAGCAATTATATATATATATGTGTATATATATATACGTGTGTGTATAGTATATGCACACCCTAACACACATATATATATATATATATATATATATATATATATATATATATATATATATATCAAATTCATATATATATATATATATATATATATATATATCAAATGCCTATATATATATATATATATATATATATCAAAACATATACAGCGATAATATACTTGTTCTATCTGTTCATTGAGTCTGGTTCTAGTACTTTCCCCATCCAATAAGCTACTGTTACTGTATTCATGCACTAAGCTTGATTCTGTTATTATAATTCGGGATCTGTTAATTTAATTATTTATTTATTTATGCAAGCAGCTTGGTGTCTATGTACTGTTTAAAGTGATATCAGTATGTGTACAGATAGCAGAGGCATAACTAAAATACAACTAACCCAGAGGAAAGATTCAGTTCATAGTATCTAAAACCCTGGCAAAGAATGGCTTGTTAATGCCTTTCCCTAATACTTAGTATTCCACCTTTCCCATTATATACCCCTGGTACACAGTAAAGACACAAATATAAGTAATAAATGCTAGTATGCAATTTAGTGGGTGTTTGTAACAAAGATAAACTTGAGAAATAAGGCACCATATCATAGCACAAGAAGTAATCCTAAAGTCTTCAATGCTTTTCAGTGACTTTTGTTGCAATCTAAGAACAGATAACAGGAAAAGCCATGATATTAAAGTTAAAGTACGCGACATAAGTATGGGATATGTAGGTATAGACTTATTATAGTAATCAATTTGAAAGTTCTGCACTGAAAAGTAGCCCCTACTTCCTATATAGCACTCTTAATCCATCCCTGTTCATAATCCATGAGTTTGCTTCCTTCTTTCAGTATTCCTATTAACCACCCAGCACAATGTTGTCGTGCAGTTTTGGTTACTAGGAGTACCGATGGCTGTAAAATACTACTATTGCATGAGTATCATATTTAGCTAACAGTGGGAGTAAGCAGCCTGGCATAAAAATAAGAGAGGGTAGGAAAATTATTTAGTAACCTTTATTTTCCCTCTTTTGTGTTAACAAATTGCCAATTGGTTTTGAAACTGTCTACACAGGTGGCAACATGCGAGCTGCAGCATCATTATGCACTTGTTTTAGCTAATGCTATTTACTGCACGGTATGCAGAGAACACAGGCCTCTAAGTCTCTGTAAATGTTGGTGTGAGGTTGTGCAGCTAACAGGTTGTTATTTGTAGAACATTACGTCTTAGAATTCCAGCTGCAGATCTCCTACCTCAAAATCGTCTCAGTAATAGACTTCATAGAAGATTGAAATCATTGCTTTCTAAGGCTTGTATTATTTCAGCTTTCTACAATGCTGTATGCTAAGCCTCCTAATAGCATGCTAATGGAATATACCTGGTTTCATACGCAGTGATTGTAACACGGATTGTTCTGTTAATATTTTTCATTCATTGTAAAATATTACTGTACTGACACACTAAAACACAAGAGGCTACATAGAAAGGTATGTCTTATTGGTCTATGTTGTGATTGTTCTTAGCAGAGATCTCGTCAAGGTAATTTTTATATCATGAATTGATGTAATAATAATAGCAGTGCAGGAGGACACATCTCTAGTGTACCTGACAGCATATACATCCAGAAGTCCCATTTGAAGCACTCTTCCAATGAAGACTACTACATAACCACTTCTTATACTTACAACATAAAGATATCAAAGGTCTTATTAAAACATATTCATTTTTTTTTTATTAAGAAATACATTGAGATCCCTAAATAAAGACCCCATTCCATTTACCCATTATAATTACAAGAACTCCTATCCATATTAAGGCATACAGGTTTTATAAAGGAGTGTCAACTAGTTTGGACCTCAATACTTGAGCCAAAATGGAGAGCTACTCTTTAGTGTTTCCTGCTTGGCAGATCTGGTCAGTCATGTATTAGATGTTTAGTCATTGATTTCCCCTGAACATATAAACCAAGTACTGTTCAAAAAGTTTCTTCAGGCACCCCTTATGAGACACCTTTTAAGTCCCATTTAAAATTATAGACAGAGGAACACTTGTAAACATAGACACACTGTACCTTTCGATAGCCAATGTATTATTACAATGCCAATAAGATCCCATGTTATTTAAAGATTAAAGATCACTGAAACCATCTTAGACCTTCTACAGTCTACAGCCAACACATAACTAATGAATAATATTAGTTATGTGTTGGCAATGGCACCTGTCAAAGGTTGGGGAATATAAGGCAACAAGTGAACAGTCAGTTCTTAAATGTCCTTAATGTTTTAGTAGCAGGAAAGTGGGAAAGCATAAGGATCTGCACAGCTTTGACAAGGGTCAAACTTAATTGTAACAACTGTGATAACTGGTTCAGAGCATTTCCAAAATGGCAGGTCTTGTGGGGTGTTTGCAGGATGCATTAGTAAGGACCTACCAAAATTGATCCTAGGAAGGGCAACCAGTGAGACAATCATAGGGTAATGAATGTCTAAAGCTCATTGATCAGTGTGTTGAGCAAAGGCATAGCATGGTCAGAGTTCCAATGCTGTCTCCTGTCCACCACCTACAGTGCCCTCAGTGGGCTTGTGGGCATCAGAATTAGAACAAAGAGCAATGAAATAAGATGGTTTGGTCTAATAATTCATGTTTTCTTTTACTTCATCTGGACAGCCTGGTGTATGAGGCTTATCTGGAAAAGGATCCAGCACCATGCACTTTGGGAAGAAGGCAAGCTGGTGAAGGTAGTGTGATGCTTTGGGCAATATTCTTCTGGAAGACTTTGGGTCCTGAGATTTATGCAGAGGTTATTTGACATGTAACTTAACATGCCAAGTACACCCCTTTTATGGAAAATGATATTCTTTAATGGCAGTGGCCTCTATCAGCAAGATAATGCACCCTGCCACACTGCAAAAATTGTTAAGGCGTAGTCTGAGGAAGAGAACAAAAAGTTCACCACCTTGGTTTGGTCTCCACCTATTAACCAGCAGGACTTAAAGTATCCGTTGCTAACATCTATGATAAACCTGAGAAAGTGCACATGACACGAAATGTGTTGTTCATTTAGTTTGTTTAAGAATAAAAATCCTCTTCATTTAGAGGGGGTTTGCGCTATTATTCCTGTTTCTCGTTGACCCGGTTTAAGAGCCTCAACTGGGTGCTATTGCTGAAAAAGTGGCAGTAATTCTTTTCTGTCTGTTGCTAACATCTTGGTGCCAGACACCACAGTACAAATTAAATTCTTGTGGACTCAATGCCTCAAGGAGTCAGAAGTATTTTAGCAGTAAAAGGGAGGGCTACACAATATCAAGCAATTTTTTTTTTTAGCCTACAAACACAAATGTTTTTCTTACTATTGTAGATTCCAAATTGTGCTTTTTGCCATTTTTCTTGGTGTTTTTGATAACTACAATTTTATATCAGTGTAGCACCCAGTTGTCCTTACTGACTCTGAATCACATATGGATGACATTGTTTTATATTAAAAACTGGTTATATGCAATTTATATCATATCTTGTGTAGAAGCACAAAAACAAAATTGAATGTCTGCCCAGGATATTAAATGAGCTACAAGAATTGGAGACTGGTCGAGCTTGAAGGTGTTCTCAAGCTTTCACGTATCATAAAAAGTTAAGTACTAATGTTAAATCATTACTTTCAGTCTAAAACTGTTCACAGACTAAAAGAGTTGAGGCTTAACTAAAGGCATCAGACAGAGTCTTGGTACAAAACTTAAGAAGTGATTAACTGAACATTGTTCAAGGGGCAACCCATTTATGACCTTCCTAGGAAAGTTTGAAGGCAATATTCACCTCAAAGAATAGTCCTAAATATTTGGAAATTTTAATCAGGTATTCAATAAATTCCCTATGTTTACAGATCATTTATTATGTAGCAAGAGCGACTTCATTTGCTAATGGAGACAAGTGATCAATGCTTAATGCAGAGATGTTATCAGTGTCTCATCTACTAGCATTACTACTTTGGTGTTACTGAATTTGCTTATCCACTTTAAAGAATGTGGCATCAAATCAAATTGTAAAAAAATTGCAATTTTATATAGCAAATCCTCCACAAAAGTGTTTTGGCCATTGCAGCCTTAAAGCCTTGAAAACTGTAATATGTATATATTTATTTTATCTAAATAGGTCATTCATTTTCCATGTCCTAATTGATTTGTAATTATATTTTTATGTCGGTCAGGACTTTAGAGTTTTCATATCATCTTGTTGCCGACTGCAGATAGAATATAGGGAAGAGGGATGGTTGGATCCTGGGGAGGATTTGAAATGAGAAAAATAAAGAATGATGGAGACAAAGGGAATCCCGTGCTCGGTCCCATTGCTGATGGGAATGTAAGGGGACAAAACATCGTTGACTCTTCATTAGTGATGAGCGATATTGTCAACTATCATTATCGATTTGATAGTCGATATCGGCAATTTTCATGACGATATCCGATAGTCGTTAACAGGTTATCACCAATGACCATTAAAGTCTATGGTAGAGGAACAACACCTTCATTATTACACCCAAACAGGGGTGGAGAAGCTGGAATTAACATCCACAACAGTAAACTGGATACGTCCTACATCTTAGGCAAGACAATTAAGTTATAAAAGTCACAGAAAAAAAGTCACAGACCATTCACTATCCCTGTCTTGTACCACAGCATGACTCTTAAACCTGCATGACCCACAAAATAAAAAGTTCTAGAAGGCAGTATTATTTGAACCATCATTTTACTTGAACTGGACATTGACCATCCCTGTCCTGGACCGCAGCATGACCCTTAAATCTGCGTGACCCACAGATTAAAAAGTGCCAGAAAAGGAGTCTTTGAACCACCATTTTAGTTAAACTGGACATGACTATGCCTGTTCTGGACCGCAGCATGACCCTTAAACCTGTCTGACACACAGATTAAAAAGTGCCGGAAAAAGGAGTCTTTCAACCACCATTTTAGTTGAACTGGATATTGACTATGCCTGTCCTGTAACACAGTATGACCATTAAACCTGTCTGACCCACACATTAAAAAGTGCCGGAAAAAGGAGTCTTTGAACCACCATTTTAGTTCAACTGGACATTTACTATATCTGTCCTGGGCCGCAGCATGACCCTCAAGCCCACTTGACCCACAGATTAAAAAGTGCCGGAAAAGGAGTCTTTGAACCACCATTTTAGTTGAAATGGACATTGACTATACCTGTCCTGGACCGCAGTATGACCCATAAACCTGTCTGACCCACAGATTAAAAAGTGCCTGAAAAAAGCAATGCCGACATTCAGGCTTTTGGCTTTGGGATGGTTTGGGTTAAAGTATTTCTTCTGCTCCCAAGCCTGGTAGACAGAAGGCTGGCTGCTAGACTGGCCACTGTACGGCATGTAGGTCAATCTGGTAGAAGGAGAAGGGGTAGGATGGGTCTCTGGTGGTGCTAGTGGTACTCGGGTGACAGTGGAGGCTGAAGCGGAGGCTGATCCTTGATCATGACTCTGAGAGACATGGGCAGCTGAGGAACGCTTGGTCATGGCGGAAGAGGAGGAGGCGGAGACAGAGGGTGTGACAATGGTCGGAAGCCCGGCATCGGTGTGGCCTTTTTTGGCCAAGTGTTTCCCTCCATTTCAACTCATGCATTCGCTGCATGTGACTAGACATGGTGGTGGTTAAACACCTAAGATTCTTCCCTCTACTGATGTGTTTACGGCAAAGGCGGCATATGACATCGCTGGGTGAATCAGAGGCTTGCTCGAAAAAGGCCCAGGCTTGAGAGGTTCTGGACCTTTTTGACGGCGATAAGCGAGGAGCAGTGTGTCCGCTGATCGTGGCTGGCAGAATAATCTCAGCGGACTTGTGCGACCGCCCTCTCCCTTTTTGAGGTGAGACCTGTACTGACACTACCCCATCGTCTTCCTCCTCGTCCAGCGATGAAGCGCTCACAAGCAAATTCTGCTGAAAAGACCATGTTGGATCCGCAATGTCGTTGTCATCATCATCAACACAGGTGAGTTCCTCGTCCTGACATTCTGCATCCAGGAGCTGCGGGCTACAAGCAACAGGCACTGCAAGACGTTGCCGACCGCCCGGGATTTTTGCCGATTGACCGGCTTCCTTCTCCTCCGCTGATGCCATCAGCGACTGGGAATCAGAGCAGACAAAATCATCCTCTTTGGCCTCTTGATCTTTTAACATGCCTTCTGACCCCAACCGCATTTTGTCATCAAAGAGGTCTTCAGAAATTGGACTATCCACAGTGGTGGGTACACGAGTTGACATTTGGGCTGCCTTCGCTTCGTGTTGGACGGATGCTGACGATGATGATGACGACATTTGTGGCCGTGACTGGGAGGACGAGGAGGTAAGACTGCTGGATGCAGGTTGCATTAACTGAAGAACAGATTGGCAAAGCTGTTCGTTACTGAGATTCACAGGGCACCGACCCAGCGATGACAGCCTGATGGTCCTGCAACCAACGATCCGCTGGCTTGCGTGTTGTCGCCAGCACTGGAAAGAGCACCTTCTCTCGTACCTCTACCACCATTTCCTACACCCCTCTTTGCTCGCTTACCACCTGCATTTCACTGCATGTTCAGAAAGGTTAACATTTAAAAAGGTATGGAAGAGTTTTTGACAGTCTCTTATTGAAAGATGGTAAATCACAGCTATTCTTAAATCCCTCTAATTTCCTACAGCCAACTAGGATTAGAAAAAGAATTGTTCCTATCGAATACCTGTGAAATGCGGTCTGGTGGAAGAACCGTAAGACAAAATCAACAGCGTTCTTCCTTCAGTCCCAGGGATTTACAACTGCCCAGTAGGACTAGGAATTGATAGTTTTCAACAAACTATCATACAAGTGCGCTATCTGTGCCAAATTGAGATTCACCGAGCGCAATAAAACTATTCAAAAGTTGCACGGATGAGAAATTGTGTTTTTTGCAGCAATGACACACGAGAACAGTTACTAGAAAATTTCTGTATCCAAATTTAAGTACAAGGTGGCTCTTTGAGCAAAACTGGGCCACACCAAAGTGAAATACAACTATTTAAAAGTTATACGGATAACAAAAGGTGGTTTTTGCACCAATGAAATACACCAACAGTTACTAGAAAATTTCTGTATCCAAATTTAAGTACAAGTTGGCTCTTTGAAAAAATCTGGGACGCACAAAATAAAAATTACAATTTCACAATTTCGAGGTGTGCTGGCCAAAAAGTGGTAAAAAAAAAGCCATTTCAATGTAGGTTCAAAGCAGAGTCTGGGCTACACAATATACACCCTCCTTTCCAAAGCCAGCCTGTCTGTCTGTCTGCCCCCCGTCCTCCCTCCTGCGGCTGTGCAGCGCTAGATGCTTCTTTAAAAGTCTCTGTCTAACTAACTCAGAACTGAAATTCTTTAATCTACCTATATTCTAATGTTCAAAGCTAAAAGCATAGTTGTATGTATGAATAAAGAGAAGAACTGTGTCTCTGAGCTGAGCTGTATTGAGAGAGACCTAGCACACGTCCTGCTCTAGTGAGAGACACTGATGCTGAACAGGAAACGCTGTTCTATGCAAAACAAGGTCATATGATTTTTCCAGCCAATGACAACCATACACATCACAGTCATGACGTCGCACACCCAGCTCACCCTGCTCTATGCTCTAAGCTGATTTGCTGGCCACCAAAATGACAGGAAGCGCTGAAAATGGTGCGATAGTAATAGATTATCTGCAGATTGTCACCTAAAATATCGCGTGATCGGAAATGTCCGATCAGCCTAAAAATCGTGCCGATCTCAACTATGTGGATTATGATCGCTCATCCCTACTCTTCATGCCAAACGTTATTTAAACAGTGTTAAAATAGCCTTTAGAAGTGGACGGAAAAAGCTCATGTGGTGAAGGTGTGTCTCTTATAATCCTAAATTATCATAAGCCTCTTCAGCATTTGTGCCCAGATGGACCAAGGGAGTGTAGAGTAATATGCCTACTGAATGAAATTCATTAGTTGTGTGGCATTATGTCTTCCTCCCTCGCCTCATCATGCCATCACTTGGACCATCATCATCTCTCATCACAGATGTATAATTATTATCCCCTGATGAACCATATCTTGGGGAAACGCGTCGGGACTTATGTCTGTGTTCTTTATGTATGTTACTGTATAATTTTAGTTAGTTAGGGTGAGTCGCCGAGAGGTGGGGTCGCCCTTTTCGGGGCGAGTGCTCTATCTGGATAGGACTAGTATAGTGATGGCGATAGTGCTTTTTCTATTATATGGTATTTACTGGTCCAATGGGGCAACGGAGTCTACTGTGACAAGGTCTTCAGAACCATGAGTTTTTGACCACATTTTTGACCACATTTTCCTCCCTCTTATAGGGCACTTCTCCCGCTAATAGGTATTTGGTACAATGTCTTTTTTTGCTGTGATTAGCTAGACATTGTCCACTTGCTTTTGTATTTAGGTACTGATATACACCGGGTACTTTATACATATACAGTTGCATATTTGTATAGTGGCTATATGTGTGAGGACATTTTTATATATAAAGGATAATTATTTTAATGCATATCTATTAAAGATTATTGCTTTAGGAATTTTTCTTTTGATCTGTGAGACGGTTTTCTATATTCCTATTATTATCTCTATTTTCTGTGAGTTGTGTCTCTTATAATCCTAAATTATCATAAGCCTCTTCAGCATTTGTGCCCAGAAGGACCAAGGGAGTGTAGAGTAATATGCTTACTGAATGAAATTCATTAGTTGTGTGGCATTATGTCTTCCTCCCTCTCAAAAGAAAATCCCAATTGATTGGAGTCACTAAGTTTGGGCTGGAATTTATGAATCTGGAAGGAAATAAGACTGTCCTGTATTTTTAAACAATATGGCCTATAACTTGCTGTGTTATAACCTTCTTTGGGTAGTATGGTAAAATGGATTTCAAGGGATTGGTTCGGTAGTGGCTGGAAATTTCAGGTTCTTGTCAGATTATGCAGGACCACATTGTAATATTTCCTATAGCATACTACCGTCAGTTTTTTTGGGACCTGGTCATTTCCTCTAACTCCTTGAGTGTAAGGGAAGATGTTTAGGTTGAGGGGATAAAGGAAAGAGGAAATTTGTTTTTCCTTTTATAGTTCCTGGGAGAGGGGTTAACTGCAGCCAGGGTATATAGAAACACACAGGGCGACATGTAAGAATTCGAATGCATACTTTTTTTTTACTTGGCGCTGACACTCCAGTTCTAAATAGATATAGAAGAGTGTAGAATACGACAGTATGAAGATTTTTGGCGCATTACATAGAGCTTAATGCACCAAACTTTGTATGGGCATAGAGTGTAATGCGCCAAACTTGGCGCATTAAGCTCTATTTAATGCGCCAAAAATCTGTTATATTCTACACTCTCAGAAACTCGTAATCCGAGCATTGACACATTAAGAGAGCGACATGTATGAATTCCAATGCATACTTTGTTTTACTTGCCGCCGACCCCACCGTTCTAAAGAGATATAGAAGAGTGTAGATTACGACAGATTTTTGGCGCAATACATAGAACTTAGTGCAACAAGTTTGGCGCATTAAGCTCTATGCCCATACAAAGTTTGGCGCATTAAGCTCTATGTAATGCGCCAAAAAACTCGTATTCTACACTCTTCTATATCTATTTAGAACTGTGGTGTCGGCGCCAAGTAAAAAAAAGTATGCATTCGAATTCATACATGTCGCTCTCAAAATTTCATAATCCGAGCATTGAAACATTAAGAGGGCGACATGTATGAATTCAAATGCATATTTTTTTTTACTTGGCGCCAACACCACAGTTCTAAATAGATATTGAAGAGTGTAGAATATGACAGATTTTTGGCGCATTACATAGAGCTTAGTGCGCCAAGTTTGGCGCATTACGCTCTATGCCCATACAAAGTTTGGAGCATTAAGCTCTATGTAATGTGCCAAAAATCTGTCGTATTCTACACTCTATATCTATTTAGAACTCTGGTGTTGGCGTCAAGTAAAAAAAAAAGTACGCATTCGAATTCATACATGTCGCCCACAGAGTTTTTGCAATCTTGTAGCTATTTTAAATACAGTGATGCATGATGTGCAATCAGGTTCTGTGATTTTGTGAAAGCAGGATTTCTCTGTCTTTTTCTTTATTAATGCAAACATCAATCCCCCCTTGTCCCAATGTGCGTAAATCTTCTGTTTGTAATATAAAAGATTTTTTTTTTGCTTTTTTTATTTAAATTGTCTTTCAGTTTGTCTCTAAGGGCAGTTAAGTCTGAATGTGCTGCATGAGCTTCAGTTCTTTTGTGGATTTTTTTCTGTACTAAGATTTCCTCTAAGATCAACTAATCTCTTCATCTTCTTCTATTCTTGACTCTCCTACCCAATGAAACTAAACGGCCCTTGACATATGCTCTGTGGGCTTCCCAAGTAAAGGTAATTGGGACAAAATATGTCTGTAGCTGGTGTGTTATAGTTTTCACATTAACAGGTTTATCTAAGAGGGACTCGTCCTTTCTTTCCTCAATAAGGGAGAAACAGTGTGGTTACAAAATGGGAGTGATCTTAAATGGAGTGTGTCCATGTAATATTCCATGTCACTATCAGTATTTGAAAAAAAATCCTGAAATTCCTGCAGTTTTGACTCTAAGTGCCACATGTATGAAAACGATTTTGGTCTAAAACTCACTTTTTTTGCCCATAGTAACCTATGGGCAACAAAGTGAGTTTTAGACCTAAACTGTTTTCATACATGTGGCCCTAAGTTTCGACCACTATGCCTAATTGGAAACCGACACTACCTTCTTTGTAAAGAAAACTTTTCAGCAGTCTCCTCATTATCATCACAGGCATGATTATACAGAAAGGTGACGCCAGTGTGTAGATAATACAGGATCCACAATTCACAATTGGTCACTATTCATCTTATTCCCTTCTGTATACAATAACTTCTTCACAGGTCATATGAAAAACTTTCTCATAGAAATCGGTGAGTAAATTACTGATCACAGACTCCTATGTCCATGTAGTTGTTGTAAAGCAGCTGTCTAAGCGCTGTTTAAATTAGCTCAGGCAAGATGGCTGCTGCCATATACAGAAAATAGAATTTAAAAAAAAAATGATACTATCAGAAAATTAAAACAGCTAAAATAAGAATATATATAATTCTCTGGTTTTAATTAGAAAAATGTATATATACTGGTTATAGATTACATTTAAAGGGTTTTTTCATGAAAGACATTTATTAGCTAATCAACAGAGTAGGTGTCAAATGTCTGACGGCTGGGAGTCCCACTGCAGACTAAAATGGAGGCTCTTAGGCCCTGTTCACATGACGGATTTGAACAAGGTTATGACCGCGGGTTCCACAGATTAAAGGACCTGTAAAAGGATGTGGTGTTAAAAACTGGAGAGTCCACTCATACATGATACATAAATAAGCTCAAGAAAGTTATTTTACCCTTCATCAAAACTTGAGGGTGACATTTTACTAACTTCCAAATCTTATGGTAAAAGATCTCCTTTATATCTTAACAAAAAAAAAAATGGGTTCCAACCCTTTGTCTTTTCTACCCCTATCTATGCATACACGACTATCTATTATTTGTCTCCTAGACTGTGTATCAATCATCACTGATAGCAAGCTGCTTTGGCTTCCTTGTGAAATGCTTCATTTGTCCTTGATATGAAAAGAAAAACCTTGTCATTGCTTAATGTTGTGTTGCCTGAATTTAATCAGTATTTTACTTTAGTCAACAGCAGAATTATATGACTGCAACTCACATCTGCATGAGTCGGATAACATTGATCACTGATATTGTATTGAGTCTAGTGGCAAGCAGCGATTGACATAAATAATAAGTGAAATTGGCGGAACAGGTTTATGATAACCATTGATAAAATCAGAAGCTGTAAAATCACTGACTTTGTTCTCGTCCTTCAGAGGTCACTACTCCTTATAATATCTGAATGCATATCCACATTCTTGGAAGGCAGCAGAAGCACCATGCTAAGCGTTTGGCATTGGTAACATAAGGTGGTTCTTTAAGAGGAGAACATAACCCAAAAGACATATACTGATCAGTCACAACATTAAATTACCTAGGAAACTCTCACGTAGAAACAACCTACACTGTCAATTGTTTTTCCTACTTTCACAGTAGACCCTTTGCAATGTATGAAAAAAGTGACTATGAGATTGCTTTCACAATGTATAACATTAGTGGTACGTGATTTATATTTACACATAGCTAACGTATGAATAATTTGGCTATGGACCATCTCTTCAGGGATTTTAATCATCTCTTTGCCATTTGAGGGTTTTTCAAAAGGAAAGGCCGACACTTTATGTTTGGAGTTTCACTGACTACAGATGCATGATTTATAACTTGACTTGATCATTTAAAAAATATTTTCATGCATATATTTTGTTAATTCTTGAATACAAACTGCATTCCCGTAAAATTCCAGAATTAAGATTGAGCAAAAAAGTAGCTAAAATTGTTTTGGCCAAAAATCAAACAGCATCTAACCTTAAAGGGATAGTCCTACTGTAAGGGACACCCTAATCTCACCCTGACTTGCCCTGCCTAGGCAGAGCACCCACCCCAAGAAGGGTGACCACGTACTCAAACCTCTTTCTAGAATATACACTAGTAAATGGGTGACAAACAGACAGAAGATAAATGGAAGACAAATGATAAACAGGCGCAGACAACAAATAGAGGATAGTCAAATGGGCCGAGGAGGTTTCAGTGAGCTTGAAGTAAATGACAGACTGAATATTGTTTGGGTTGATCATTTGGTGATTCCCTGTGTTGTTACAAGAGGTAAATACCAAACTACCATTAGACACTAAACATAATAAATGAAAAGACCACTACTGACTGCTTCTATAAAAAAAGAAAATCTCCTATAATGTTCCCTTTCTATTTTCCTGGGCTGGAAAAAGAATTAATCAGTCTAAAAAACAGGATATTTTGTGATCTTATTAAGCAAAGTCAACTATGTTATACCACTTTCTTACCCAGATGAACTAATAGTTTTCTACTGCTGTAAATTAGCCTATTCTCCATTACTTATACTTAGGACATATAACTTGGAAAAAAGCTAGTTCCATGCTCATCAATAAAAAAAAAAAAGATTGTATATTGCTTTGTTGTTAAATTTAGTTTTATATTGGATGTAGGGAGACAGAGCTGTCTGTGATAAGACTATTGGATTCATTCCCTATCCCACAGTAAGACAAATAAGACAGTCTGATAGATTTTGGAATTTTCTGTTGAAGTGTCAGTTTCATTGAAAACATTGAGGCTTGATAGATAATATGGACGGGTGCCAATTTTATAACCCTGTTATAGGATGCCTAATTATGGTCAGACATATTTTAGTCCTTGGCAGCACTATCTCTCTCTAGTGGCTGCCCTTTGAGTTTTCCTGTAGACATTAAAGGGGTGTTATCGTTTCATTAAATGGTCTTCAGAATAAGGGGACAGTGAAAACAAGCAACTTTGCAATTGTATGTCATTAGCAAAGCTGCCTTGTTCTCACAGTGTCCCTTATCTTGTGTTTTTATTTACACTGATATCCAGTGTGGGTCTAATCCCTCCTCCTTGCATTTCACTAGCTGAGAGCTCATTTACATTCTGTACAGCCCCTGGGTCGATTCACAGGCTGTACAGAATGACTCAGAGTTAGGGGCCGTAGCATTTTTCTGTCTCCACACCTAGCAGAACCAGACTGCAGCAGATTGTACAATGAGAAAACATGACAGTTTTGACCCTGTGCCTAACTCTCCTGCATACACGCAGATCTGTGCCGTTCTTAGAACGCTGTAATACATCTCCAGCTGTGAGAGGAGATCAGATTAGATTGAATGCAGCCTGTGGTATGTATACAGCTCTTATAAAATAAGACTGATAGAGAGAGATACAGTGATATGTGGACTCAGAGGGGAGGGGGGGGGAGTCTCAGGCCAGCAGTGAAGGTGGGGTGATGTCATCCAGCTGGGAGGGGAAGAAACGCTCCTGCATTCACAGAGTTGAGAAGCTCAGAGCAGTGTGAATCAGCCGAAGTAAGGAAGCGATACATCCCCTTTAATTGAGTACAAAGGTTCTGACTATCTGAAGCTCTTAAAAGCATATCACAAAATTTCTGTATATGGATTATCTCTTATACATAGAGAATATTAACAAAAAAGTCTAATATTCTACAACAATTTGTATTTTGTATCCAACAATTGGTATTTTTGTACTTATATTGGTACTTTATATTTCTAGTGCTGGGACACAAAAGACAAATATATTTTTCGGTTTATTAAAAAAAAAAGATCTTATTTCTCCTTGGTACAGTTTCTGAGGTTTGACAGAGACGGTTAACTTGCATCAAGCATACTAAACAGGTAGGAAGAGACATATGTTTCTGCCTTTCAGTACAAATTGAGAACTTGTTGAGCCTAAGTGCTGTGAACTGTTAGAGGCCAAAGAAAACTGTGAAATGAAATCATTCCTTGTAATACTAGAACCTTAAATAACGCTCATTGAACACCATGCTTTAAAATACAAGGCCAAAAATGTAGTTAGCTAGAACATTCTTAAAGATCAAAGTAAATGATTAGACGAAATGTAATTCTAGAGACCAAAATGAGTTAGAACATTGTCTTGAATGAGAAATAGGTGATGTGCAGTGGTGAGAAGTATAAATGAGTCAGATAGCAACTGTAATGATAAAATAAACTGTCATTTTATGCAAAGCATTCATAACTTCAAGATCAGATTTACTACTGGTGCAGGTAATTTCACGATGAAGATTTGTCAGGAAACCTGTGAAGATTATTTTAGATTTCATTTTCAAAGATGCTTTAAATAAAAATCTTATAACATTTTTATTTAGTTTTTTTGATTGGTCATAATAATTTGCCCCTAGAAACAGAGCTCAGAGTTTCCTAATACTTGTTCTAAGTGGCTGGTAAATGGTAAAGTGTGAAAATTTATGTCATAAGTAAAATAATTTAAGCCCAAATAAATAATTCATAAAAATTTAAGCTTTTTGGCTAAAAGCGGGCCCTCTAAGGCCAACCCATACAAAAAAAAACCCCCCCCCAAAATTCCCTTTACGGGGAAATTTGAAAACAAACCCCCCTATCTCCTCCAAAGGAAGAGAAAACCCTTCCAGGACAATTTTTTTTGGGGTTTTCTTCCCCCCCCCTCATTAGTCCTGGCCCGGGTTCAATTTGGCTTTTTGATGAAAATCTTCAGTGGAAACTCCTGGGGTTTCCCTGGGGGGGAAAAAGGGGTATAAAAATTTATGTTTAAAAGGCTATATTTTGGGCCCAGATTTTAAAAGGGGGTTGTCAACTTCTTAAGAAAAAAACAGCCAACCCTTAGGGTCCTATTAAAAAGTAAAAAAAAAAACTATCGTCACGTTTCTCTACTCCCCGCCTCCGGCACTGTGTTCCTCTGGTCTTCAGTAGTGTTGAGCGATTGCTTTGGGGCTATCGAAAATCGATCGATAGTCGATAGCCCCGGCCGCTATCGATAAAGGTTTTTCGATAGTAAAGCATCGATTATGCGCGATAAACCATTAAATTTCTATGGGAGAGCAACAAAAACCTTTCTTTAAATTAAAACCCCAAAAAAGGGCGGAGAAGCAAAAAAATTAACATCCAAAAACAGTCAAATGGATACTTTGTACTTTCTTAGGCAACACACTTGGGTTAAATTAAAGTCACAAAAAAAAAGTCCCCAGACCATTTACTATCCCTGTCTTGTAACCACAGACCGGGGACCCTTAAACCTGCATAAACCCAAAAATTTAAAAAAAAGGCCGGGAAGGCGGGTATGATTTTGAACCACATGGTTTCCCTTGAACGGGACTTTAAAATACCCCTTTTCCTAGAACGCAGCGATGCCCCAAACCGGGCATGCCCCCCACATTTTAAAAGTGCCGGAAAAAAAGGAGTCCTTTCAACCCCCCTTTTATTGGGAACGGGAACTTTTGACTATACCGTCCGGGGCCACAGCATGACCCCCAAACCTAAGGGACCCCCCTTTTAAAAAAGTGCCAAAAAAAAAGCCCTTTAAAACCAAACCTTTTTTAGTTGACCGGGAAACATTGACTTTTAACCTGCCCCCGGGGCCACAGCATGACCCCCAAAACCCTGCATGCCCCCCCCACTTTTTAAAAAAGTCCCGGGAAAAAAAGGGGAGTCTTTCAACCACCTTTTTTGTTGAACGGAAACATTGACTATACCTGTCCGGGGCCCAGCATGCCCCCCCAAAACCCCGGGGAAAGCCCCCCCCACTTTTTTAAAAAGTCCCGGAAAAAGGAGCCCAAAAACCACCTTTTTTATTTTGAATTTGGACTTTTGGGGACTATACCGGTCCTGGGCCACAGCATGAGCCCCATACCTGCTTTGCCCCCCACATTTAAAAATTTGGCCGGGAAAAAGGGGAGTTTTTTTCCCAACCCCATTTTATTTGGGAACTGACATTGCCCTAAAAATGTCCTTCCCCACAGCATCCCCCGGGCCGGGGGGTTACAGTGGGTCCCGGTGAAAGCCCAGGCTGGGGCCCCCGTCATCTTTTAAACACGCAGGTTAAAATGCCCGTTTGACGCAGCAACGAAACTTTCGTGCTGGGGCAGAGTGCGGAAGCGGAAGTGTGAGAACTCCAGCCTTCCTCTTTTAACACAGTCAATACCTGGGAAAGCGCTTGCCCCCCCCGTAATAAAAAAGTGTGGACCAATTGAGTTCATTTGGAAATACTGGTTTAACGCTCCGGGGTTACCCCAGGGGGGCCCTTTATCTTCAATTTTTTTTTCTTTTTTTACTCAATGTGTTTGGAGGAAATGGTTCTGTACTTTGTTCCCCTGTCCGGGGCTCCAACTCCATGTCCTTTTGAAAACCTCCCATCGGGTAAATTTTTTTCCTGTCCCCCTCCCTTGTACAATTCAGAGGAATTTTTTTAAAAAACTTTTTTGTACTTTGCAAGTTTTTTAGTACTTTAATTCTAAAAACTTTTTTTTAAAATAGGAGGGAATCCCCCCAAAGGCCCTTTGTTTTTTTCTTTTTTTTCATTGAAATTAAAAAGGGGTTTCTCAATACAGGGATTGATAGCAAATTTTTTAAAGATCTTGCAAAAACAAGTCTTTTTGCAAATGGGGTTCCATTAACGGGTGCCCCTTTCCCAAAATTCCTTTTTTCAAAACAGCCCCAAATCACCCTTGGGGCCACTCTTGACAATTGTAAAAGAACAAATGTCTGTTAGAAAAAACATTTTTTAGAATGGGACCTGAAATATAGCTGCATGCCCACGGGCAAAATCCCCCCCAAAAATTAAAAGGGCATGCCCCTTGGGGGCCATTTTGGGGCCCAATTTGTGAAAAAAACAAATGTCTGTTAAAAAAACAAAAATTTTTTTTTATAAAAGGACCTTGTAAAATATTTTCTGCATTTCAAAGCAGCATGAAACCCCCCAAAAAATTAAAAAAAATTTACTTTTTCAGCCACTGTTAAAAATTGTGAGGGAGAAAAAAGGGGCCCCCTTAGAACCCCCAATTTTTGTTAAAAAAAAAAGGGCCATGATTATTTCCCGTATCCACAAACTACATGAAAACCCCCAAAAAATTTTTAAATAAAAGGGCCTTTTTTCAGCCACTAATTTTAAAAATTTGGGTGGGGGAAAAATGCCACTTAAAGCCACATTTCCCGGTTTTCCCAAAAGGGCCATTAAATTTTAGCCGTAAACCCCCCTCCCAAAATTTACCCCAAAAAATTATAAAAAAGACCTTTTTTCAGCCCACTGTTAAAAAAAGTAGGGGGAAAAAAACCCCTTAAAGTCCATTTCTGTTTCCCAAAAGGGCCATGATTAAATTTCGTAAACTCACAACAACATGACCTCAAAACCATTGACAAAGCGAAAAATTCTTAAAAATAAAGTGAGTAAATGGGAATACGGGGGTTGTCATGGAAAACCTTTTCTTTTCTTTTTACAGTCTCCTCACAGCAAAACCAGCAAAAAGAAATGTTTTGGGAAAAAAAGAATAAAAATTGCAGTAAGAAATGATTTATTTTAAAAAAAAATTTTTAAGAAGACCAATTTTTTGTTTGAAAAGGAATTTAAGTAAACTGGCAACTAACCGGGACCTTTGGCAATTGGGGGCCCCAACAATCATCAGAATCCATGCCCCGATTCATCTTGGGTGAAGTCAAACATTTCCCCATTATTTTGTGGAAAAGCCGGATGCGTTTGTCCCTTTAAAGAAAATCCTCCACTGTGGGTGAAGGTCCGCTCAGATATGCGCTGGCTTCTGGGCAGGAAAAACCCCCTTTATGGCGTGACGAAAATCCAAGGGGGGGCGGGGGGGGGGGGGGGGGGGGGGGTTTTTGGGGGGGGATTCGTCCATTTTGGAAAACCCAGAATCTATTGGGTCCGGGAAAACATGCAAAAAACACCGGGGTTGGGCCAAATAGTCCCTTCACCATATCTTAAGCTGATCTCTGTGTTTTGGATGTGTGGGCCCCGCATTGGGAAACTTTTTGAAAGGGGGTAAAAAAAGATTGCCAGAGGTCACCCGATTAGGCTTCTGCCACCTTTCCCGCTGCTGCCCCTACGCCTCTTGGCATCTACTTCTGTCACGTCCCCTTGGGTTTTCCACCGTGACATTTGGGGAACGGAAAACAGACGCAAAAGATGTCTCCAGTTTTTCAATCAGCAAGGGCTCCATTTCCCGCCCCCTTTTTAAACCCCTATTTTTGGGTTTGGGGGGAAGGAAAAATGCTGATTTTTGTTTTGTACCGGGGGTCCAGGGGGGGGCCACCCCCGAAAAGTTTTTTATTTTGATGGGCCTTTAAAAGAAAGGAAACATGTTTTTGGAAATGGGGGCAACCAAGCACCCCATGGAGAGGGTGGAGAGCCTTGTTTTTCCCCAAACCTCGGGTCGAGGGCACTAAAAACGGGTCTTCCTCATCTTTCCCCCCCGCCTCCAAAATTCACGCCAACCTTTTTTTCCCCAAAGGGAGGGGGCCGTCGTTAAAATCGGTGTCTAGGAATACCCTCCTCCGTCCTCCCCCCTCCCTGCCCCGGCCAGCTTTAAAAACAGCCCTGACTTTTCCTGGGGATGGGTGCCCCCGAAGCTGATGCGCCCCCTTCACAGCTCTGGAAACCCCCAAAACCCCTGCCAAAGAAAACCCGATGAAATTGTGAAACTGTCGGGGCCCTTTTGGGTTTTTAGGAAGAAAGCTCCGTTGTCCCATTTTTGTGGCCCTCTCCTCCCCGTCCTGGCGGGACCTGTTGTATTTTTGAGTTTTCCCAAAAGATCGTTCCAGAAAATAAGATCACCAAAAATGCTCATGCTGCAAAGGGGTTTGGCCGCACTGACCATTTTGGTGGGCTTCTTTAAAAAAAGGCAAGGATGGGCAGAGCTCTTTTCACCGCCCCCCAAATCTCGGTTGGGTTTAACACCCCAAGGGGGCCTACCGTTGCTTGTCTTGGCCCTGTGTCCCCGTCTACTGGGAATTGGGATTGGGGCTGCTTTTCCCCAATTTGCTGGAAATGGGGGAGGGGGGAATTCCAGCGTGTTTTCCACGTCAAAAATGAGACGGGTTTACGGGGAAAGGGCCCAGCTGACGCTGGGAATGGGAGCCAGGCTGGACGAAGCAGGGGGGCGAACGGGGGGGAAGTGCGAAACTCAACCTCGAGCCTTCTTCAAAAGGCAGTCCAGAAACCCCGGGGAAACTTTTTTAGAAATTTCTGGGGGCACCAAAAAAAGGGGTTTATGAAAAATGTGCCAGGCAAGGGGTTTTGCTCCAAACCTACCGAAATTAAAGGGCCCGGGCCCGCAATTTCGCCCCGGGAAAACGCACACCACCTTGCCTGGGACAAGGTTTTTGGCCCCCCAGGGCCCGCGCTCGGTCCCCGTTCTTAGAGCCGTCCACAGCTCCTGAAACCCGTGTTGGACCCGGGCTCCAAGGCAGATTAATTTCAACCACGGCCTGGGGGTCTCTGGCACGTGATGCCACCAGAGGACCTTTGGGGGAAAAGCCCTGAAACCCTCCCGCGTTTTTGAAGAGCGTGCGCCAAGCCTGGGGCCAAACCGGGCACCCCCCGAGACATCCACCCAGCTTTACCCCAGTGGGCTGTCACGGAGATATAGCAGCCCTTGGGCCGTGCTTACTATCCATGTGTCGGTGGTTTAGATGGGACTTTTCCGGACACCCGATGCGCCAAAACGTGCTTGAAATTTTAGATGACAAAGTGGGTGGGCCCGGGCAGGGAAAGCTTTTCCCGGCAAAGAAAAGCCCCGCTCGGGATCGGTATTGGGGGCAAAACGGGGGGGCATGACGTGGCCCGGGCCCCTTGTGTCCCCCCAGACGGGAAAGGCAAAATTTTCCAAAAGGGCCAAAAACCTGGGAATGCCGACGTTCAGGGCTTTTGGCTTTGGGGTGGGTTTTGGGTTTTAAAATGTTTCTTCGCTCCCAAACCTGGAAGACGAGAAGGCTGGCCCGCTAGACGGGCCGCTGTCCGGGGTGCAGGTCGCAAACTGGGGGGAAGGGGAAGGGGCAAGGGTGGTCCCTGGTGGTGCTGGTGGTAAATCCCGGGGATGGGGGAGGCGAAGCGGAGGCTTTTATCCCCCGATCAAGGGGGCTCTGAGAGCATGGGCAGCGAGGGAAAGCCCTTTGGGGGGGCGGGGGGAAAAGGAGAGGGCGAAGAAAAGAAGGGTGGGACAGTGGGTTGGAGGCTCGGGGCCGGGCTTTGGGCCCTTTTTTGGGCCAAGATTTTTCCCCCTATTCAAACTCAGCATTCGCTGCATGTGACTAACATGTTGGTGGGGGGTTAACCACTTAAAGGGTTCTTGCCTCTACTTTCTTTAGGGCAAAGGCGCATAGACACCGGGGGTGAATCAGAGGTTTGCTAAAAGAAGGCCCCGGGCTTAGGGGTCCTGGACCTTTTGACGGCGAAAAGCGGGGAGCGGGGTTTTTGCGCTGACCGGGCTGGCGGAATCATATCCGGACTCTGCACCGCCCTCTCCCTTTTTGGGCGGGACCCTATTGGGGCACTACCCCCTCGTCTTCCTCCTCTCCACTAGAAGCGCTCGCAACAAATTTTTTTCCCGGGAAAAAACCAGAGGGTCCGCAAGTTCGTCATCTTATCATCACAACACAGGGGACTTTGGGCGCCCGACTTTTTGCATCCCGAAGCTGCGGGGACAAACAAGGGCACTGCAAGGGGTTTTCCGACCGCCCGGGATTTTTGCCGATTGACCGGCTTCCTTCACCCCTCTGAGGGGTCGAAAATGGGGGGTCAGAGCAACTAAATCATCCTCTTGATCTTTTAAAAATCCCCTTTTGACCCCAACCCATTTTGTCATCAAAGAGTCTTCCAAAAAAGGGTTAACCCATGGTGGGGGACACATTGACATTTGGGCTGCTTCATTTTTGGAAAGGGTCTGAGATCTGAAGACGACATTTGTGGCCGTGACTCGAGACGAGAGGGAAGACGCTAAGCAGGTTTCATTAACCACGAAGGACAATTTCGACGTGTTCGTTTACTTAGATTCCAAAGGGGGGGCCTGCCCCATGACAGGGCCTGACGGGCCTGCAAATGACGATCCGCTGGCATGCGGTTGTCGCCACACGGGAAAGGGCACCTTCTCTCTTTCCTCTACCTCCATGTCCCCAACCCCCTCTTTGCCCCCCCCTTTTCCACCCCGCATTTTTGGGTCCCTGTTCAGAAATATAAAAATTTGAGAAGGTTTTGGGGAAAAGGTTTTTGGGAAAGTCTCTTATTTAAAAGATTTTTAAATCAAAGCTATTCTCAAAATCCCTCTAAAAAAAAAACAAAATTGCTTGGGTTTTAAATTTTAAAAATGCAAGGGGGTCTACACCAAATTTTGGACTGGGGAAAAGTCCAAAAAACACGTATTTGGTTTTCTTTTGGTAAAGAAAAACGGTATTTTTTCACCTTTCAAATTTACCTGTTTTTGGGGGGAATATAAATTGCTGTTTTAAGATTTTTCCGTAGAAGGGTTTCTCAATGAACAGAGCTGGGGCGCAAAATTTTAAAAAACACGTAACGTTATGTTTTTGGGTATAAAAAACGGGATTTTTTTTGCACCTTTTAATTCACCTTGGGGGAATATAGAATTGCTGTTTTAAAAATTTTTCGTAGATGCGGGGTCAATGAACAGTGCTGGGTGCGAAAAGTCCAAAAAACACTAACGTTAGGTTTTCGGTTTTTTTTTGCCCCCTTTCAATTCACCTGTGGTGATTAAAGAATTGCCCGTTTTTAAAAATTTACTAGAAAAGCTGGGGGCAATGAAAAAGTGCTGGGTTGGGGGCAAAAGTAAAAAAAACCCGTAACTGGGTTTTGTTTGATATAAAAAACCGGGGATTTTTTGGGACCTTTCAATTCACCTGTGGTTAAAAATAAAATTTCCTTTTTTAAAAATTTACTAAAATGCTTTCGTCAAAAGAACATTTCTGGGTGGGGCAAAAATCAAAAAAAAACGTAACTTTAAAAATTTTTTGGTTTTTAATAAACTGTATTTTTTGCACCTTTTTTAATTCACCTGTGGTGAATATAGAATTTTCGTTTTAAAAATTTTTCTAGATCGATTTAAAGAACAAGTGGGTGGGTGCAAAAAAAGTAAAAAAACAAACTTTTATGTTTTAGAAAATAAAAAACCGATTTTTTGCACCTTTTAATTTACCGTGGTAATATAGAATTGCGTTTTAAGATTTACGTAAGGATGCTGCGTCAATGAACATTGGGGGGTGCGCAAAAGTCCCAAAAAAAACAACTGTTATTTTTTGATAAATAAACCGGGAAATTTTTTCACCTTTCAAATTTACCTTTGGGGAATACAGAAATTTCCCATTTAAATTTGGTAGAAGCTGGTCAAAGAACAGTGCTGGGGTTTCGCAAAAAATCAAAAAAAACGTAACTGTTTTGTTTTGATATAATAAACTGTATTTTTTTTGCAAACCTTTTTAAAATTTACCTTTTGGGGGAAAATAGAATTTTTGGCCCGTTTAAGATTTACGTAGAGCGCGTCAATTTAACATGGGTGGGTGCGCAAAAAATCAAAAAACACGGGAATGTTATGTTTTGGGTTTTAATAAACGGTAATTTTTTTTTGCACCATTTAAAAACACCTGGGGGGTTTAATATTTGAATTGCTGTTTTAAGATTAAATAGAAGCTGCTCAAAGGGAAATGTGGGGCGCCAAAAAATCAAAAAAAAAACGTAACTGGGGTTTTGTTTTTAAATAAAAAAACTGAATTTTTTTGCACCTTTCCCAAATTTTCCCCCTTGGGGAATATAGAAATTTCTGTTTTTAAGATTTACGTGATGGGGGTGCTTTAATGAAAACCCTTTCCCGGGTGCGGGGAAAAAATCAAAAAACCCCTTTAAAGTTATGTTTTTTGAAAATAATAAACTGTATTTTTTGGGACCTTTTTAATTCAAACCCGTGGGGAATAAAGAATTGCTGGTTTTTTTAAAATTTACGTAAATGGGTTTCGTCCCTGAAAAAGGGGCTGAATGCGCAAAAATCAAAAAACACGTAACTAATTAAAGTTTTTTTATAATAAACGTAAATTTTTTGCACCTTTTTAATTTTACCGGGGGGTGAATATAGGAAAATTTCTGTTTTAAAGATTTACGTAGGGGTTTCTGCGGGCAATGAAAAGTGCTGGGTGCGGGAAAAGTCAAAAAACACGTAACTGTTAAAGTTTTTTATATAAAAACGGGATTTTTTTCACCTTTCAATTCACCTTTGGGTGAATATTGGGAAATTTAGCTGTTTTAAAAATTTTTCGTAATTCGCCTTTTAATGAACAGTGCTGGGGGCGCAAAAGTCCAAAAAACACGTAACTGTATGTTTTCGTACCCATACAAAGGTATTTTTGGGGAACAAACAACCTGGCCCGACTACAAATTCTGGGTTTTTTAAAATTTTAAATTTCAAGGTGGATAATCAACATTCACAGGGTTTTAATGGGGGAAAATTTTAACCCCCTATCTGAAAAATTTTTACTATAAATTTTAAAATGGAGGTTTGCAGCAAACAAAGAGGACCTGCCGTTTAAAATAGAAATGGAGGTTTATTCCAAAATTTAAATTCAGGCTGCCCAATATCCAGGAAAAAATTTCCCAAAACAAAAGTTAATAATAAAATATTCCACTACAAGTCTACACTAATTTTTGGTGAAATTTATCATGTTCTTTAAAGATAGGGGGCTTTTTTTGTTTTCCCCGGGGGGGCCCCCCCCCCCCCCCCGCTCCCACCGGGCCCTGAAAATTTTCAGTGGGTTTGATTCCCGCATTAAAAAATTTTCTTTGCTAACTACAAAAAAAATGTTTAAATCCCTAAACTAACTAAATTGGAAAGGGGTCACCGCTAATAGAAAGGTTTCCTTTTGTGCAGAAATAAGACTAATTTTTGCTGAGGTGTTTTGGGCCCCAGGCAAAGCAAGGGCCAAACCCCATGAGACGCTGAGAGACACTGAGGGGTGAAAAAGGGAAAACCCGTTTTTATGTAAAAACGAGGTCATGTTTATTTTTCCCAAAAAAATCCAACCCTAAACATCCCAGCCCTAAAGTCGCCCCACAAAAAATTTACCCTGGGTTTTATTCTGTAATTTTGATTTTCTGGGCCCCCCAAAATTACAGGAAGTGCCCAAAAAAGGCGCGATCTTAAAAGATGATGCACAGATTTTTAACCTTAATTATCGCATGATCTGGGAAATTTCGATCACCCAAAAAAAACCTTGCCGGGTTTCAAAATTTTTCGAAAAAATCGCTCAACCCCTAGCCTTCAGTTATCATTTTAGGGACTTTTAAAAAAAGGATTTTCACCGGGTGCAGACCCCGATTTTTACTGTAGGGAGCACGTACCTCTACTTACATCACCGTTCAAAGCTATTCACTTCTAAAAGGTGATGTGAATCAGAGGCACATGACAGCTGCAGCCAATCAGTGATATCCCTGTTTGGAAGTACAAGAATGAAAACAAAAGAGGGGACCTGAGGAAGGTAAGTATAGTTTTTTTTTTATTTTAATGGGGGCCCAGGAGCTGCATTTTAGATTTGCTTAAGAAGTGGACGACCCATTTAACTTACGGTTAAGTTACCTGTAGGTGGCTCTAAAGACAACTTGCATACATTTTTCCATAGAACATTGTAGAAGAGTGAAGAAATCAGGCGATACCTTTTAGAGGCTAACTGAGTATATTTGATGGTGAGCTTTCGAGAGAACTAGCTCCCTTCTTCAGAAAAGATGTTATACAAGAAATTGAAAATTCACACAGACTTTTTATACACAAAAACCTGGACCTTCAAAGAATCTTAGATTCTTAACAATAACAAAATGCAATATAAGCAGAAAGTCATTTACAACAGGTCAAGCAATCAACTATCTGGAAACTTGTGAGGCGTGACAGAGGGGGTCAGTATTCCTGCGTCTTATCTAGCAGCCATTAGGCCATGATTTGTGACCATCACTGTTCACACATAGTTCGACATAAAGCTGGCATGAATATTTAGCCCATTTTGCAGACTCTGAAATTTTTGCGTTATTAATAACAGCAGAACTGATCTTCCAGTGGCACAACACTTCTCCAGAGATGACCATTGTATTGAAGATCTGAAAATTATGGTTTTAATGGGACACTTTAAGACGCAGAGGGAGAGAAAGGAGTGGGAATTTAAATTAATGCAAAAATTTCAGACTCTGCAAAATGGGCTAAATATTCATGCCAGCTTCAGGTCGAACTATGTGTGAACAGTGATGGTCACAAATCAAACTGCCTGATGAAATTCTGGGATACATACTGCATTAATACATGACCCCTTGTCACGCCTGACAAGTTTCCAGATAGTTGTGTTGACCTGTTGTAATGACTTTCTGTCTTAATTGCATTTTGTTATGTTAAGAATTCTCAAGATTTTTGGAAGGTCCAGGTGTTTTGTGTATAAAAAGTCTGTGAATTTTCAATTTCTTGTATAACATCATGTCTGAAGAAGGAGCTAGTTCTCTCGAAAGCTCACGATCAAATATACTCAGTTAGCCTCTAAAAGGTATCGCCTGATTTCTTCACTCTTCTACTACTTTCTGTGGCTAACACGGTACAACATTATATCCATAGAACATTGTCAGTGAGACTTCATATACAACTGGATCTCTTCAGTGAGAATCAGTATGTCCAAAGATGCTACTCCAGAATGAAATTCAGGAGTTCTTGACCATATTCTGCATTTTAATTTACAGATTTATTTTGCCCCTTTCTACACATTGTGAAATTGGAATGGGATATCTTCTTCTATGCACTCAGTTGTGTCTGACACCTGGGTAGGCTAGTTCTTGGCACGCTTCCATGTTCTCTACAGCTTCTTTCAATTAGATATACTTCATACAAAAAAGAAAAAAAAATAGGTAAAGAAAAAAAATCTGCAAACAAGATTAATGCAGTGCAGAAGTGTTTCTATATGATCATGGGGCTCGTTCCATCAAGACATGATAGGTTTTTAATAATCTTTATCTCCATCTATTAGTGCACATGAAATTGTTATTTTAATCATCAAAATTGGAAGTCTCTGTGAACACAAATCTGGCAAAATAGTTGTTAGCCTCTGAATTCTAAAATGTCTATGCAGCTAAAATATTTATAACTATGCTTTTTATACATCTATAAAAATAATAAAAAAAATCTGCACAGTGTGAAAAAATATGGAGCACATCAACCTAGATATATTTTTTATATACATCTACCATACTGATATGCAAGACAATTTCCTTTGATATTTATATGACTAAGGGAGTAAAAATGCAATGTATGTCTATGTAAAGCATACAGTTTATCTGCTAGTATAGAAAACACAGAGCAAAAGAAGCAATCTAATGCAGTAAATCAAATGCTTTGCAAGCAAGACCATGTCTCTTATATAGAATTTCACGGCTATGATTTATCTTTGCTCAGTGAGGAGAATCAGTATTACATTTCTAGAGATACAATGCAGCCTATAGTTACTTAGCTTTATGTGTTTATTTTTACTCCGGTTCTGCTAGTAAATTAGCTTGACACAAACCATTTTCCAAAAGCTCTTTTTAAGTGCATATCTTTGCTTCAACTTGAAAGAGTATTTCTGGAACAGAAGCAATCATCGTCCCTTTATAAACACAACATTAGGAACCATTAAAAAAAATTACCCTAAGGACTTCTTCACACACACTACGTTATCAGTGTTTTTATATTCTTTAAAAAAAAATATGCCATGAGTTTCAAGCAGTTTTTAGAGAATTTTGTAGAAGCATTTTTCGTGGTGTTTTATTTCATTTTGTTTCATGTAAAACATGTTTGTTTTTACTAATGTGCTTGACCAGCAGAGAGACCTGTAAGGAAACAAAATGCCATATTCAGAGCATGCTGTGTTAAAAAGAAAGATTGGCCACAAACCTCCAGAACCCAAAATAAATACACCATGAAGGACAACTCTCTAGGTCTAAGACTTTCTTTGTTGCCCATATGGCAATCAGAGAGCCCCTTCCATTTCTTCAGAGCACTTTATGAAATGAAAGGGAACCTCTGATTTGTTACTGTGGGCAACAAAGAAAATCTTAGACCAAGACAATTTTCATACATGGTCCCATGTATTTATTCTTTCCAATAATTTGCTAATAGGCAGGTGTGTAACTAGAGAAGCCTGGGCCCAATTGCATACTTTTGGATGCCACCACCTCTCGTATTCCTGACCACGAACATTTACCGGGACCTCTTAAAGGAGTTTTGCCACAATCTCATTTCATAGCTCCTGCATTCAGCTCTTCAGCGCTGTGTGCTCAGAAGGGGGCATGTGTGATTTGTTTGAATTGCATATAATGTGACCCAGCAGGATGGCATCACCAGGCCTTTCCTCTCTCTTGTCAAAAAAAGGTCTGTTTATGTATAGAGCTATGATTAGCTACAATGTAGCTCAGAGGTACAGTTTTTTTTTTTTCAAATTCAAGCGTAATTTCATTTAAGAAATTGAACATATAGCAAAACAACACACGTGCGGAGTTCCGCATCAAAAATGTCAGTTTCATAGATGTATATCTAACAATCAATACATATGACCAGCTTAAAATAAAAAAACTTAAACAAGTTCCATTAACATTGTATCTTCATTCCAATGTATGGCATAAAAGTGAACTAACACCCTAACCCCCTATTGGGGTACAGTATATAAGAACAATGGCATAGACTAATTACAAACCACACTAAACACGCAGACCTTACAGACAACAAGAGGGGGGGGGAGGGAAGGAAGGGGGAACGGACAAGGCACCATGAAGACCCCCAAGTCCTACATCATGTCCAGGGAAATACTGCTGTATCACAAATATCTCCTTCACCCCCTCGGGGATCTCTGAGCATGGGCGTGAACCCCCATCCTGGACCCGTCTAATCAGATCATGAAGATAGTGAGACTTTTAGTAAGAAATGTAGAGGTATAGCTGAGAGGACTTAAAGGTGGTCCAGTAGAACCAAGTGCGCTGGACCTTAAGCAATTGATCGTCGCTATGTGAGATCAGCTCCTCCATTCTCTGCATGGAATCAGTCGGAATGACTGTTTTAGCAGCCTGCAACAAGAAACGGAGAAGGGATCTCTTGAATCTATTTGTGGGCATGTCGAACATGTAGAGCAGCAGAGCTTCTGGAGTATCCGGGATTGCTACTCCTGCTAGTTCCTTGCCTACTCTTATGACTGCAGACCAGAATCCCCTTAGCTGAGGACAGCCCCACCAAATGTGCCGCATGGTGCCCTCTCCACTCCCACATCTCCAACACCGGTCAGAAACAGCTGGATACCATTTGTGTAAGACAGCAGGTACCCTGTACCACCTGGAAAGTACTTTGTAACATGTTTCTTGATACTTAGAGGCTATTATAGCCTTATGGGACAATTGAAAGCATCTGCGCCATTGAAGATCAGAGAAGGAAAGTCCCAATTCATTTTCCCAGGCATTACAATAAGACGGACGTTGGGAGGCGGGGGCGGAGAGTAGCAGCTTGTACACCATGGAGAGTGCATGAGCCGGACTAGAGGAGGCTAGGGCAAGCCTCTCAAAGTCTGTCAGTGGCCTGGTCAGATCTAGTTTTACTTTCATTTTGCCGAAAAAATGATAAAGCTGGGCGTATTGGAATAAAGCTCCTGCGGACATAACATCCCCGCCCATAATATTCTGGCAAGATTTCAATCTGCCTGCTGTTACGACATGTGAGAAGCGTAAAGGAGTAGCTTTCCTACCCCCCTAGAAAAGCGGCCGAAGACGCTCCAGGGGGGGAAAATCTGGATGGTCAGTGATCGGCACACAAGGGCCTACACGATCAATTAGACTAGAGGAGTACCTATGCGCATAAATGGTAGCCAAGGTATGTCTTGTGCTAAAGGAGGGTGAGAGCTGCTGGTTAAGTGAGGGAGTCCAGATCCAGGGGAGCACCGCAACCGAACGGGAGCATATGTTTGCCGCCGACTGTGCCCACACTCTCCGCCTCTGATCCAGAGCCAGCGCTAAGAAGCGTGCATAGGCTGCAGCCAGATGGTACAGCCTACAGTCTCGGAGACCTACTCCTCCCGCCTCTTTAGGTCTGGTTAACACATCATATGCAATTCTAGGTTTACGGGTGGACCAGACAAACATGGAAAAGCACCTTTGAAGGTTTCTCCAAAATGAGGAAGGGATGGTGATTGGAATTGTTTGAAATAAATATAAAAATTTCGGAAGAACCGACATTTTGAGAGCATTTATTCTTCCAAACCACGAAAGGTCTTTTTTAGACCAGGTGTCTAAATCCCTGCTTGTCTGGCTCAAAAGAGGGACAAAGTTGTCTGAGAATAATTTGGAGAGGTCAGCAGAGATCCGAATACCTAGGTAAGTGATACCTCTTCTGGGCCAAGAAAAGGGAAAGTTCAATTGAAGGAGAGCATGCTCCGCAGAAGAGAGACCCACATTGAGCACTTCTGATTTGGAAGAATTGATCTTAAAATTGGACCAATTTCCAAATTGCGATATGACCGACATCAGGGCTGGAAGTGAAATGTGTGGATTTGAGATATATACCAGTAGGTCATCCGCAAATGCGGAACATTTGTGTTCCTGCGCTCCAATGGTGATCCCTTTAATGTCGGGGTCTGCTCTAATGGATGCCAATAGATTCTCCATGACTAGGACATAAAGAAGGGGTGAAAGGGGCAACCCTGTCGTGTTCCATAAAAATAGGGAATGGCTCAGAGAGGGACCCAATAATCTTAACACGCGCTGACGGGGACGAATAGAGAGTGGCAATTTTGGAAAGCAGGGCCGGTCCTAATCCAAAATGAGCCAATGTTTGGTGGAGAGAAGGCCATGATATTCTATCAAAAGCCTTCTCTGCATCAAGTGATAAGATCATCAGAGGGAGCTTCCGGGATTGCGCATGGTGAATGATGTCTATTGTCTTGATCGTATTGTCTCGTGCCTCCCTGCCAGGAACAAAGCCGACCTGATCGGGGTGCACAAGAGACCCGAGCAGTGGGTTAAGCTGATTTGCTATTAGTTTAGCGTACATTTTGATGTCGACATTCAGAAGCGATATGGGACGGTAGCTGCTGCAGGCTTGTGGATCCTTTCCCGGTTTAGGAATGACTGCGACATGCGCCATGGTCGCCTGAGACGGGAAAGGGTTCTCAGGGGAGATGGAATTAAATGTTCACAGCAACAGGGGACCCAATTGTCCGCAAAAACCTTGAAAAATTGGCGATGAAGCCATCTGGGCCAGGACTTTTGCCACTTGGTAGATCCGCAATTACTAGTCTCTAATTCCTGTCCAGAAAAAGGATCCTCCAATTGCCGGGAAATGGAAGAAGGGATTTTTGCTAACAGAGAATGATGGGGAAATGTACTGCCTGAGAGGGTACTGGAAGAGGGGGGAAGATTATATAATTTGGAGTAAAAGACTTGGAAGGTCTTGGCTATGTCCTTACTGCAGTGCACAATTGCATTCACAGGCGTCTTAATGGAAGCTATGTGGGGTTGCACTGCACGAGAACGGAGCGCTCTAGCCAGCATACGGCCGCATTTATTTCCAAATTCGTAGTATTTGCCCCGACAGCGCTGTATCATACTGCCCCATGCAGCCTTGAGAAGTTTCCTGACCCTTAGTCGAGCATCTTGCAGTTTCCGCAGCACCTCGGAGGAGAGCGCATTTTTATGAGCTACCTCCAGTTGGTGAACCTTGGAAAGTGCTGCGGTGAGAGCCGCCACCCTACCTCGTTTAAGCCTGCCCCGTGTTTGATTAGTACCCCCTGATTAACACATTTTAAAGCTTTCCACTGGATTGCCGGTGACGATTGTATCCCCCAAGTGTTGTTCTTGAAATTGAGAAATGGATCGGCGTATCTCTGCTAAGCAGAGCGAGTCTGCCACTAAGGATTCATTTAATTTCCAGTTCCATACAGGCCGCTGCACAGAGGGAAGCTGAATGGAGCAATAAATTGGTGCATGGTCTGACCACAATATACTGCCAATTGAAGCAGCTGATACCAGGGGCAAAGCGGAGTGTTGAACCAGTATATAGTCCAGGCGACTGTGGGATCCGCGGGGAGAGGAGAAAAAAGAATAATCCCAGTCAGTGGGATGGAGTATTCTCCATGCATCACAAAGCTGTAACTGGAGAATCTCTCTTTTTATCTTTTTGATGGTGGAATACGACAGAGTCGACTTCCCCGAGGACTTGTCTAATGTGGGATCAAGAGTAATGTTGAAGTCCCCACAGAGCACCACAGTCCCTCGGACCAGAGGAATGGCAACGTCAATAAGGCGTTCAAAAAAGGCGGCTTGGGCACTATTCGGGGCATAGGCATTTATTATAGTGAACAATCGCCCCTCCACGGAGAGGACCAAGATAATGTATCTGGCCTCTGGGTCTGCAGTGCAGGAGATAACTTGATGGGCCACCGACCGATGGAGGGCTATAGCTACTCCCCTGGATCTGGACTGGTGGAAGTTGGCAAAATGCCAAGAAGTGTAATGTCTATTTTTAATCAAGGGAGCATAGCCTACCTTAAAGTGCGTGTCCTGGAAACAAACAATATCAATTTTACGTTGATGGAAGTGATGCAGCACCTGTGCACGCTTCTCAGGCGTATTCAAACCATTGGCGTTGAATGACGCAATGTCGAGTGACGCCATGGTGTTTCTCAGCGCGAGACTGCCAAGTAGCGAGTGGAGCGGAGACTCACCTAAACACCGGTCTAGGAAGGAAGGGTGAGAAGGGGTGGAAGACAGAAGGAGGGGGCCACTCACAAACAGACACAGAAACGGACCGAAGACAAAAGACACCAAAAGCAAGCTAAAACAGTAAATTACAATAACTGATAAGAAAAAAAAATGAACCCCAAAAGCAGGCTACACGGGCCTGCGAGTTACCTCACTAAAAACACAAAACTACCTCAGGGGTCACAGAAATCCTGTACCACCGGTGTTACCAGCGCAGGAGTTCCACCTACTGGGGGCAAGTGGATTCGCACAGATGAGGGATAAGCACCTCTAAGAAAAAACATATGGCTATATCCGACAGTGATAAGGGCAAATTAGCCTCTGTGACTGGGAAAGGGCAAAAAGCCAAAAAACTTAGGACAGCGGGTGAAAATAACTCCTGTCATGGGCTCTGGACAATCTGCGACAATACAGTCTAGCGCCCTACAGCAGCTCATCCGTCTCCAACAGTAGGTAAGGGCCTTCGAGCTGTAGGGCTTGTTAAGGCATGGGGATCCTGATCTTGGGTGTCCCGGGTTTTGTTCATCCTCCCCCTGGAAGGGGCAGCAGCAGGAGAGGAAGGGATGGTCGGTGAGAGTCTCTTCCGCTGGGTCGCGGTGGAGGAGATGGATGACAATGTTGGCCATTCAGCCAAGGAAAGATCAGGAAGCTTAAGAGCTTGCAGAACAGCATGGATGTCCTTGGGAGTGCGAATCGTGAGCGTCTGGCCGCCCAGGCGGATATGTAGGGCAAATGGATAGCCCCAATAGAAAGGAATATTCCTATCCCTGAGAACATCCAGAATCGGCTTTAGGAATGAACCAGTGTGAGTCGCGATAAGTCCTGAAGAATCCTAATAGGAGCATTATGGTAGGTCATAGACTTTCTCCTCCTGGCTTCATGCAAGATGTCTTCCTTCATATTGAAGTAATGGATTCGGCAAATCACATCCCGAGGTCTGGGATCAGCCGGGTTTGGAGGTCTAAGTGCACGGTGAGCCCTATCAATCTCGATGTGAGCTGTATCAGGTCGCCCGAGCAAATTATTGAAAGTGTCCAGGAGTACTCTATATAGATCAGAGTTCGGTATAGATTCTGGCAGCCCCCTGATGCGCAGGTTATTTCGCCTGCTTCTATTTTCTACATCGTCTAAATGTTGCTGCAAAGAGAAAATTTGGTCTGAATGCAGGGCGACATCTTCTTTCAGAGACACTATAGTAGCGGCCGATGGGGTCTGAGATTGATCAAGGTCCTCAACTTTAGAGCTTAGGGATGATAATTCTTTACGAAAAAACGCAAATTCCTGCTTGCACTCCTCTACTACTTGCTTCGCAAGAGAGGTAATATCTGCTCTCGATGGAATGGACTGCATCATCAGTCGTAAGTCCGCCAAGGTGGCCGGTCTATCCTCCTCTGATGACATCGCGGTCCCAGGCATAGGGAAAGATGAATAAGTTGTCATAGGTTGATGTGGCGAGAAGGCAAACACAGAGGGTGTGTTGTCAAGATTAGCCGCTACTTGCGGGCTAACTGACGCGGACAACAAAGAATGTGGTAGCTGTCCATAAGATGGTAGACCCTGTTGTTTGGGGCTTTGCCTGACACATATTTGTAAAGCATTAGGGGAGTATACAGCCTGTCTGCAAGCTGGAGAATCGCCCCATGATAAACCAGTCGACCATGATGGCGAGTGAGCCGAGGGGTTAATGATGACCGGTGGGTCAGAGCCCAGGGGGTCAAGGCTGGGAGAGTGCTGAGCCGACTGAGGGGTACTCAGCCCCTTGTTAAGATGCCGCTGAGGAGTGGTCATGTGGGCATCTGCATGGGGACCCCCAGGCATAAGGGACAGGTCATTGTCGACAAATGTGCCCCCACTAGCAAGAGGGGAGCTGTCTGGGGTGAAGCCCCTCTCAGAGGGGACCTTGGCAGAAATGTCCTCCAGGTTAATGGGGGGGAGCATTCTCCAGTATGGAAGTGGACAGAAGCATGTCCATTTGCTTCCCCATGGCCATGTGAGCCTGAGTAGCAGAGGAGGGCATATAACCAGGGAAACCATCGTCACTTAACTTTAAAACCGATGTACCTGCATCGTCTGCCGTTGGATTCGGCAGAATGCCGCAGCCGCCCCTGGAGGATGTCTCCGCTAGGATCGGGGTTCCGGACATGTCGGGCGCATTTCGCGCCAAAGCGCCAGTGCGCATCTGTGGTTGGGAGCCCGCAGGGCGGATCGATGATGCCGGAGTCCCGGACCGGGTCTGCCGTTGTGGTTGCGGCAGCGCAGGCTGATTAGGTAGGTCCCGCTGAGTGCGACTAGCTGCTCTATCCGCCGCTCCTGCTGCTCTGGGCTGTCGCTCCACGCTGCGGCCGCCATCTTGGGCCTGCTCCCCGTCCGCCACTTCGTGTAGCATAAGTGGCCGTGGAGGAGAGAAAAAAGCATCTATCTTATCCTGGGTGGTCCCGGACTTCTGCCCCGACTGGGCCTTCAACTTTTTCGCCGTCTTTCCCATGGTAAATACTTGAAAATAGCCGGAGCTGATAGTTCAGGTACGAGGAGCTCCCTGAGACACTTCTTCACCCTACCATAGCTAGGCCACGCCCCCCCCCCCCCCAGAGGTACAGTTTTTACCTCCAGACACAAAAGTCCTAGGTTCAAATCCCTGCAGGAACCAAATGTGGATTTTTTTTTCTCTTTGTCAGTGCACACACCTTATTCAGGTTTCTTTTTTTAATTTATTTGCACTGTTTGACTAATTACTGAAGAGTACAGAGGACAGGAGTAGAGTGGCAGCACCTGGGGTTTGAACACTCAGTAGCTGCCTGAGAGGAGAGGTGATGTCTGAGCATGTGCAACCAGGACTGAGGAGCTCTCAGCGCTGGTCGTATCCCCTGGAGATGAGCTGTAAACAATGGATCACTAAATGAGCAGCTAAGTAAAAAACGGTGCAGAATTTTTAATAATAATGTATGGTGAAAATCTTTGTTATTTTATTTACAATCTTCCCACATAATTTTAGCTTCATGGCAAAACCCCTTTAAGTCATGCAGTTACTAGATAATACAAGGACTGAATACCTCACCATAGATATCACCATCATACAAATCGCACCCAGACCAACATTACCAATAGCGCTACCACATATGGACCTGATTATACTGCCATAACATGACCACAAATTACCACCATATAATAACTGATACCCCTATACTATTAGCGAATAAAGATCAGTATACAGAGACCAATATTACCACCATATAGTGGTATATACCAGTGTACACAGGTGCCCTGCAGACTATATATTACCTCAATACAATGACCATATAGTGATAGATACCAGTATACACAGGTTCCCTGCAGACTGTATATTACCTCCATACAGTAACCATAAAGTGGCAGATACATGTACACAGGCTTTGCAGACTGTATATTAACTACCATACAGTGACCATATAGTGGTAGACACCAATGTACACAGGCTCTGCAGACTGTATATTACCACCAAACAGTGACCATATAGTGGTAGACACCAGTGTACAGAGACTTTGCAGACTGTATATTACCACCATACAGTGACCATATAGTGGTAGACACCAGTGTACACAGACTTTGCAGACTGTATATTACCACCATACAGTGACCATATAGTGGTAGACACCAGTGTACACAGACTCTGCAGACATATGAATGATTACAGTGCAGTTACATTTTGTGACTCACAGGTGAATTTCTCTGATGAGTTGTTGACTTTCCTTTTTGTTCTGCATTTGGTCGAGACCACCATGATAACTTCTCGCGGCCACCACTCATCCCTTGATTTGGACACAAATATCTTAGAATCCCTACTTTTCCAGAACCTCCCTCCCTGCCCGCCACCTCTTTACAACCTTCCAAGAGGTGGCAGAGCGAGTGCTTAGAGACACAGTCTCCTAGAGTGGAGGGGAGGAACAGAGGATTCACCCCCTGGAGATTGTATTACAGGTATGGCTTGTACCCCTCAGAATCATGTAACCAGGTAGAACCACATTATATAAGTTGGTATGCACTAGGTAGTTAGGTTGGTAGGCTCCAGGTAGGTAGGTAGGCAGTACATAGGCCCAAGGTAAGTCGGTAAATTGGTCCTAGGTAGGTAGACAGTAGTTAGGCAGGTAGGCTACAGGTAAGTAGTTAAGCCCCAGTTAGCTAGGAAGCCCCCAGGTAGATAGGTAGGCTGTAGGTAGGCTGGTGGTAGCTAAGTAGTCAGTATGTGGGCCACAGGTAGGCTGTAGACAGGGCCCCAGGTAGCTAGGTAGATAGGCCGTAGGTGGGACCCACATAGGTGGATAGGTAGGTATATAATAGGCTATAGTGGGCCCCAAATAGGCAGGCACACTTTTGGTAGGCTATTTGGGCCATATAGGTAGGCAGGCAGGGTTTAGGTAGGGTATAGGGGGTCATAAAGGTAGGCAGGGTTTTGGTAGGGTATAGGGGCCATATTGGTAGGCAGACAGGGTTTAGGTAGGATATAGAGGCCCATATAGGTAGGTAGGCAGGGTTTAAGTAGCTATAGGGGGCCATATAGGTAGGCGGGCAGGGTTTAGGTTGGATAAAGGGGCCATATAGATAGGCAGGTAGGGTTTAGGTAGGGCATATGGGCCATATAGGTAGGCAGACAGGGTTTTAGGTACCTATAGAGGCCATATTGGTAGAGAAGAAGGGTATAGGTAGCTACAGGGGGACATATAAGTAAGCAGGCAGGGTTTAAGTAGGGTATAGGGATCATAAACCTATTAGCAGGGGAGTAACTACTGGGGTAGTAGAAGCGCTAGCAGCTGCCACGGTGCCAGGGCTCCCTAAGTGCTCAGGCCCCATAGCAACTGCTACGTCTGCTACCCCTGTAGTTATGCCCCTGCTAATAGGGTTCAAAGTAACAGCTGCCAGCAGCATTTTCAACAAAAAAACACCTAAGCTCTAAGTAAAAGCTACATCTGATCCATTGAAGGGCCTTAAAATATGACTAGGAATTTAAAGCCAAGTCAGTTACTGAATCAATATGAAGAGTTGTCTGTCAGAAGACAGCAGTTTTAGGGTATTTTCCCATCTTCAGTGCAGAGCAGGTTAATTGGTTGGCTGGTTGAGAGGCCTTATATGTAGGTCCAAAGGAGCAAAGTTTCTCATTAGGAAGAGACCCTATAAGGTTGAGTGGAATTTACAAGCCATTTATGTTCCACTAAAATTTAAATATTCAAATAACCTTTAGAGACAAGAGCTAGGAATCTGTCACCAAGTATTGGAAGTATTATTTCTTAAAGTCACATCCAACCAATGAAAGAGTCTTGAAACAAGACTAGGAGCTTTAAGGCAAACTAGTTACTTAATAGGTAAGAAGAGCAACCTATCTGAAGACAGCTGTTTTGAGTCATTTGCTTCCTCTTTAATGCAAAGTAGGGTTCTGGCTAGATGAGAGGCTTTAAACATAGCTGCACAGGGGTAGAACATCTCATTAGTGAGAGACACCCTAAGGATGTGTGGAGACTTATAAGCCAAGAATGCTCCACATGTTTCAAGGCTCTTTAATGGCTTTATTGAATGCAACTTTCAATAGGTAACACTATAATTCTATCACTCTTCCTTAGAGCTTATTTGAATATTTAGTGGAGCATTCTTACCTTGTAAGTCTCCATACATCTTTATGGTGTCTCTCCCCAATGAGAAACGTGACTCCTTCAAAACCTTGTGCATCAATCTAGCCTAAAGGCCAATTTTATTTGAAAATGTCAGAGTCAAATACTGATAATGATAACCTTGACTATTACTTTATTTAAATATTTGTTTGGGAAGCAGAATATAATCCTACTTAGTAGAGTTTCTCAACTTTCTAAAGTTGGGGTCATAAATGTAAGATTTAGAAATTGATACAGGTCACAGTGCTTCTATTATAGAGCCAGTAACAATGCTGCTATAAAAGTATCTTACAGCAACATAAAAGAATCATAGAGCAACATAGCCCCCATAAACAGGGTCACCTTGCAGAGAAGCAAACACTACAGAGCCATTTCCAGTAGTACTAGCATGACAGTGCCAGTGTATAATAAAACCCTCATAACAGGTTCCTCTTACAATTGTTCTAATATAACAGAACAGTCTTGTAGAAATTCCACTATAAAACATCCAAACAGAAGAATAACTTGAAGCTCCTGAGCCACAATAGAAAATCTATGACAAGGAACCCAAGTGCCTTTTAATAGTTTATTTATGCTGCATAATGGCTTTTCGGCCTCTTCAAGCACTAAACCTAGTAACTACTATTGCCCTGTATAAAACATATGTACCTTCATGCTCCCTACCCACATCTTCTGGTCCTGTTGAAGTACAAATGTCGGCCAAAATGTCTAGTTAAATGGACTTTGGAAATACTTACCTGTATTTATTGGTATACATTAAGAATCACAGTGCATTTCCTTGTTATTCATTATCAAATGAAAACTACTATCTTTTGCATAAGTTTAAGGTGTGTCATGTGTCCATTCTACAAATTGATACCTGGGAAAGATCTGTATTTATGAAACTGATGTGTCCGCTGACAAACAATATCTATGGGTTCTTCATTGATTGTCCCTTTAGTGTTCCAATTGATAGAAAAAGGCATCGGATACGTTGAATTTTAACCTAATGAAGCTTTAGTTAGCCACAATATAAACAGCATAAGAGGTACCTGTCAGCCACTTATCTCATTTCCTCTATACCCATTTGGAAATAGGAAGTTAAGGAAGACTGTCATTGGCTGAACTCCTATACTACGTCTATGGCCAGTTTTATAAACTGCATAATCTGCACCTACTTTTGGGTAAGAGAATGGCTTTTTAATTCACTTTTACAACCCTAGTTCTAAAAGTTGTGGCATTGTTAAAAATATAAGGAAAACAAGAAAGTACGGGGCCGAACATGGGGACACAGCCCTAAGGGGAGGCCCCACATGACGCGGCGCGCCGCACGCTGCGTGAGGTCGAGGAGGTAGAGCCGGCATATAAAGCCGAGCCCCGTGCGGTGCAGAAACAGACGCGTGGTCGGCACCGGAGCTGAAGTCCCACCCTCCCGCCCTATTGGTGGTGCGTTGTGAGAAGGGGGTGTTTGTTGGCTTATAGGATCAGACGTGGTTTGGTCAAGTGCTTTATGTGGGGGGGGGGCTGGTTGTCACAGTGGCTGGCCGTTTGGGGTCCTTGGAGTCGGTAATAGGAGTGGGGGAGTCAGGATCAGCTTGGCTCCCAGTTTTTTTGATGCACCAGGCTGGCGAAAATTGGTGCTCCACAAGGCAGCGTCCTTGGGAGCAGGTTGCGGAGTGGTTAGCTGCCTGAGGTGGCTTTTGGTGCACTGAAGCCGGGGGGTGACGGCTCTGGGTAAAAACAGCGGTGTGAAGAAGGAGGAGTTTCGCCAGACCCTGGTGGTTGGATTATTTAACTCCAAGGGCCTCAGCCCCAAGTTGGTTGGTTAGGGATGGTATGGAAAGGTGTTGGAAATCTTAGAGCCATATTTTATTCACAACAGAACATAGAACATACATCAGAAGTTGAAAGTTAGAATTTTTCCCATTTTACTTAAAAGATAACTAATTAAGAAACTGATGGGAGCAGTACATTTTGCAATTTAGGGCAGGGCCATAATTACCATTGTTTAGCATCTTCTCTCCTTTTTACAGCAGTCTATAGATGTCTAGGAAGTGAGGAGACCAATTGCTGGAGTTCTGGGAAATGAATATAGTCCAATTCCTGTCTGATATAAGATTATAGCTGCTCAACAGTAATGGGTCTTCTTTGCCAGATTGTTTTCTATTGGTAAAAGGTCTGTACTGTAGGCAAGCTAGTTCAGGAGCCAGACTCTTCATCTGCAAAGCCATTCTGGAGGCAATATTTGGTTTAGTATTATCTTACTGAAATATGCAAGGACTTTCCTGAAACAGATGTTGTCTGGATGGGAGCATATGTTTTTTAAAACTTCTATGTATTGCTCAGCCTTTCAAGATGAGTTCTCTTGAGTTCGCAGGAGAGGGCTTCTGTGGCTTTTATAAAGAATTTAAACTTTTGATTTCTCTGACCACAGAGCAGTTTTCCATTTTGACTCCATTTTAAATGAGCTTTGGCCCACAGAAGACTGCACTGTTTGTAGATTGTATTGATATATCACTTATTGTTTGAACAATAAAACTTTAACTTTGTGAATTACATGGAGGACTGTGTTCACAGACAATGATTTTTGGAAGTTTTTTTGAGTCCATGCAATGATTCATCTGACAGAATCATGCCTGTTTTTAATGCAGTGATGCCTGAGGGCTTATAGATGATGAGCATCCAATATTAAACTTCAGTCTTGTTCATTGTGCACATGGATTTCTCCAGATTATCTTTTGATGATGTTATATATTGTAGATGGTGGTATATTCAAAGTCTTTGCAATTTTACGTTGAAATTTTTTTTTCTGAAATTGTAACAAATTTTAGACAGAGATTGGTGAACCTTTGAACATCTTTGCTTTTGAGAGACTCTGCCCATCAAACATGTTCTTTTTATACAGATATGTGGCTTCGTTGGAAATTCATCTTATAGTTATTTTTCATTTATACCATCTAATTTTCCAGGGTAAACCCTGTCCCAACTTTTTTCAGAAGTGTTGCCATCAATTAAATGGAAAAATATCTAACTTTCATCTTCTGGTATGTGTTTTATGTCCTGTTGTAAACACAATGGGCGACATGTATGAACGGGCTTTTCGACTGTTTTTTGGTGGAACCTGCACCTCACCAGCCCGATCCGCTGTCGGATGCAGGGATGCGGTGTTAGGCGCAGCATTCGCCTCTTTCAGCTGCGCCCCGCATGAAGGGGCGTGCAATGGGCGCGGTGTGGGCGTGGTGTGGGTATTCCGGGGTGGGACGCTGCGCGCTCGAAAACTCCGAGGCATGTACGATCGCAAGTCGGCAAAGTGCGAAGCATTGCAGCGCTCGGCAGCTCCGACAGGCAGACCTAGTTGATTCTGGTCTAAATGCTCCGGCGGAGGCGAAGTGAAGCGAGAACGGAACATGAGAGGAAACATATAGAAGATTGCAACAGAAATCTCGGCTCTCAGCTCCGTGCGGCATGGAGTATGATTCCAAAAAATCACCTTTATAAAGGCGTAAAACATTATCGGAAAAAGAGCTAAAACCTCAAAAATAAAAAATACATAAATAAAATCACTTTCCAAAAATCTAGAATGGCACTACATCAAGAATTAGGATCTTGGAAATTGCCGGGAAATACAGTAATTCAAATTCTGAAAGCGCTTCTCATTGGTCGGCATAAACCGGCCAATCAGAATAGGAGCGACAGGGACCCATTCTAACCTATGGAGAAGTTTTGACCAATCAAAATCAAAGGCGGGACAGTTCAAAATACAGTAAAAATGCAGAAAAGAGCTGATTGGTTGAACTAGCGGGGGCTTGGTTATCTCGGCCAATCAGAGCGCGAGCTACTTGTTCCATTGTAGTCTATGGAGAGATCGGCGCAATGCAATCTCGGCTCACAGCGCCGTGCCGCATGGAGTATGATTTAATAAATCATTTTTATTAAGTGTAAAATATTATCTGAAAAAGAGCTGAAACCTTCTATAAACATAAATCAGTCAAATCCCTAACAACGCGTTTGTCGCCGAGACCGGCAATACATAAAGAATTGGGATATAGAGAATTGCCGGGAAATACAGTAATTCAAATTGTTTAAGCTCTTCTCATTGGTCGGCAGTGGCCCATTCTAACCTATGGAGAAATATTGACCAATCATATTCAAAAGCGGGACAGTTTAAAATACAGTAAAAAGGCAGAAAAGAGCTGATTGGTCGAGCTAGCAGGGTCTTGGCTATCCCGACCAATCAGACCGCGAGCTACTTTCTCATAGAGTTCTATGGGGAAAAGAAATGTAGAGCGAGCTCTGTTTGTGATTGGCTAATTTAAAAGAGGCGCGGTTATTTAGACCAATGGGAGAGCGAGCGACGCTCTTATGGGTTTTCTAATGCAATCTGTAATAAAACTGTACATGGCCGAAATCAAATGCTAAGACTCCAGAAGTTGTACCGATCTGTATATAAAATGATCAATAATATGGGGGTAACGAACAAAAAAATATTAATTCAATAAAATCATGTTTATTTCTTTATTTTTGTTACACCCATACTATTGATCCTTGGCTAACGAAAATAAAGAAATAAACATGATTTTATTTAAATAATATTCTCTTTTTCAGAGAATGTTTTACGCCTTTATAAAGGCGATTTTTTGATTCATACTCCAAGCCGCACGGACATCTTTAATGATTTCTCGCTGTTTTCCAGCCTGTCTCGAATCGGAATACATGTTATGCGCAGTCCCTTCTGCGCCTAAGTCCCGCACTGCGCCTCACACAATGGCGAGGTGCGGTGAACTTTTCCCCGCATGTATGAGCACACCTCCTCAGCCGGCGAATCATAGGCGCAGCGTCGCATTGCGCCTAAGTCCCGCACTGCGCTTCACACACTGGCGAGGCGCAGCGGACTTTACATGCTATGTATGAGCGCGCCCCAGCGCCGACATAAATCAGGCACAGATTTTTCCGGAAAACTGGCGAAAAGGTGCACCCCGACGTGGCGAGCTTCATACATGTGGCCCAATATGGTCATATGAAATATCTAAATCATTGCATTGTTTTCTTTACATTGCACAAAGACTCCCAATTATTTTAGAAATGGAGTTGTAAAATAAAAGGTAATCTCAGTTATAGATTTTTATATCCCATGGCAACATAAACTTATTTTTGGGAATAAATAGGCCACATTTTAGTCTAGTAAAAGTGTATTTAATTCAAGTCCTTTTTACTTTTGCATCTTTGTGATAAAGGTCTCTGCCAGTTCACTTATGCCGTTATGTAATTATACAGCCAGATTATATATGGTTAGTTGGTCATGTCAATCCAAACAACAACTATGTTTTATCTTGTTACCATCTTACTAAACAAATGTGCACAACAAGTCTCATTTCTCATCTCAAATGTAATGAAACAAAAGCCAACAATAGTGGAGGATATACACCATCAAAAATGTCAGTGTATCAATAACTTTTTATGAAGCCTTGAGCATCAATTATAGCCTGACAACAATGTCTCATGCTGTTTACAAGTCGAGTTATTGACTGCTGAGGCATCCCACTCTTCTTAAAGGGCATTCTTCAGGTCGTTGAGGTTCAGAAGTACAGAGTTAGAAGCTTCTACACAGCGACTCAGCTGATCCCACATGTTTTTAGGGGGGTTCAGGTTTGGAGAAAGTACAGGCCTCTCCATTTGAGGTATCCCAGTCTCCAAAAGCCGTTCCCTATTGATGTCTAGAAAACAATATTTGGTTCTGCACATCCAAAAAACTTTTTTATTTTTTTTTTTATTTTGTACAGTATTTGTGCTTGCAGTATTTTGATGATGTAAAATAAATCTAACTATTTTGTATTTTTTGTGTGGCTGTTTTTATGTAACCAAAATTAGATACACATCTAATCTAACTAAATTAATACCAATCTGAGAGTGCACAATTCAATTGCAGTCTACTGGTAATTGGCGGTTCATCTATGTGATACTCCCTCAATGCTCATTAGTATGTTCTCTTTATTGTCAAAAGAAAAGGTTTTAATTTTGGACCCTTCTTGCTTTGCTATCTCTATTGATTTGCTGTTTTGGCCTAAAAGTAATGTCAGATTTTGCTTTTTTAGGAGATAAAAAAGATGTTATCTCCTGCTTGTGTACATAAGTTTCTATAGGTTACCGACCACTTCTCTCTGCTCTCATTGCTCCAAGCAGCCCTGTCCAACCATGGTGATGAAATTCATTGCTGTTATCCAAGAGTGTTATCATTAGCACAGGAACTTGTTTATGTAAGTAATGTACAAGCTTTAACCCTTTAAAGTTTACAAACCTCCAGCATTCATATCACTGTAACAGGCTCAGTTAGGAATAGCAGAGTTGATTCGCCAATCACTGCTATAGAACCACCCACAAACTAACCCGGAAGTGTGAGTCTGATGCTGGTTGTGGCTCTGTGAAATCGCATGGTAAGACAAGTCCTTTAACTCTAGTGTTGGACCTCAAATTCGTTTTTTTTTTTTAATGAGTTTTTACATGCGTATTAAGGGACTTGTGAAGTTTCCAGTCTGAAATTTCTTCCAGTTAATGTAGCATAGAGGTTAGGGTTAACTCCAGTGGAACTGTATGTTCATTGAAAATATCACAAGACAAAACCCTTACCACAATTTAATGGTTAGGGTAAGAACTAGACCACATATGCAAATTGGCCAGCACCATCTAAAACTTCTTAATGACCTTATTGAATTTTTCTTTCAATCTTTAAATATATCTCATAACTTCTTAAAAGTTACAAACATCAAAAAGGGGTACTTAGATTTTTGTTGCTGCAGCGGGCATGGATGTGCTCTGCCCGGAATCCTAGCATCTCCTCTGGAACTCGTGTTCGAATTAAGTTTTCCATGGACTATGGATTTGTCTTGAACGGCAGTTTGCCACAAAAATCTAAGTACTCTTTTTAATGTTTGTACCTTTTGAGAAGTTATAAGATATATTTAGAGACTGAAAGAAAAATTCAATAATGTTATTAAGACGTTTTAGATGGTGCTGGCTGGTTTGCATATTTGGTTTAGTTTGATATAGGGCATGGAGACCCTATTACCGTGCCTGCGGCCGTTACTTGGATATACTTAGTGGCTGTTCTTATATTGTAGGGTAAAAACTAGGTCTAGCGTAAAAAATTTGGATTTGGAATGTTCATATTTTTCCACAGGTTTGGGGGAATCAAACGTATTCGAGCAACACTTCTAGTCTTTAACCACAGGCCTATATGTGAGACATAAGTAAACAACCCCAACAAATTCGTACATGGGATGATATTTTTCTTTGCTGTGTCATCCAATATTCTGAAATCAGTATTGGTTTAGTAGGTGTGCCACTCTTTGGAACATAAGTAACAACAGATGAGCTCTGATTTGAATGTTGAATTTTGCTCATGGTGACTGACTGTATAATTATGTACCTTTCTTATCTATTCTAAATACAGTAGGTCTGCTGGTTTGTTTTACCTAATTACACATGTATAGGGGTTTAGAGCTGTTGTACTATTAGAGTCATGGAGTAAAAGTAAGAAAAAAATTTTAATTAAAAATTATATATTTTTGAATACTTTAAAGTATTCAACCCTTTTATTTATCATGTTAGGAAATACTTGATTAATAGGAGGGGCTCTCTCTTGAGGAATCCTCAACTAGTCCTGCAGTTGGGACAACAATTAGAAAGAGATATCTAAACAACTCACAGATCAAGTCCTGCAGTAAGATAAACCTAGGTAGGCAAGCTTATCAACCAGAGTTCTAATGATTTAGTTACATAAGGTTCACATGGTTAGAAAAAGACATCTGGTCCATCAAGTGTCAAACCAAGGTGGGAAAGATAGATGTGGATACGGTAGGGAGTACATGAAATTTTTAAAAAAAGCTTGCTTTCCCCCCCTACTAATGAAGACCTTGGAAACCATAAGGCAAGAACCAGTCTGCCCTAAAAGAATGTTATTCCTGATCCAAAATTGCCAAAATTAGTAAATGTCAGTATTGTTTTAAGGGAGAATACATGTGGTGTGGTCCAATTTAGCCGTGACTAATAGTTCTCCACCTCCATTTAGAGCATATCCTGGCATATTGGCCAATATGAATGTCAGCAAGCTTGTGCGGCCATGGGTGGGCATGTCAGAGACGGGACTATCGGCCACACTATGTGCTCCTGCCCTTCACCTTAGACTGGATACACATGCCCTTTTTGAAACCCATATTTTGTTGTAGTGGTAAGGCTTACTATTTAAATAAGATGCCGCAGGATAGAAAAAAATTGCAGGGTTCCCTTTTCTGTTTTGAAAACAGAATTCAGATGGATATAACCTGTAACAGGATACAGAATTATAATGTAAGTAGAGCCTCATATCTTGTATGTATGCCTATGTGTAGAGTTTTTTTTTTTTATATATTTTTGTGTTGATGGGTACCCTAAATCTGTATTTGATGGGAGGAAATGGTGAAATTTTTTTTTTTGATATGATCTAATTTTTTGTACAACATTGGTCACCGAAAACAGAATAGTCGTGCTGTTTGATCCTTCTTTTAAGTAAGTTTTTTGTCTGACCTTTAAAAGTATAAAGAAACATAATTTTAACAGGGTCTTATATCTTGTATTTATGCCTGCATAGGTTTATTTTTAAAGGGGTTTTATCGCTACAAAGATCATGTCTCAGATTATGGGGACAGTAAAAATAAGCACTATTGGAATTGGGTTGCATAACCTCTGTCACATTTGTGTTTAAGCAGATATGACAGCATTTCTGTAACATCTGTATTCTGGTTATTTTCTGCTTACTGCTGTGTCATAGACGCGCCCCCAGTTGACACGCCCCCTGCACTTTGATTGGCTGACTGACATTTAATTCAGCCTGTTGGATAAGCCCCCAACAGGAATTGCCCTGGACAACACGCCATCCCCTGCATCTGTGATGTTTGCCTGCACACTCTGTGTATTACTCCCCTCTGAGCTGTTGAACAACTGTAGTGGAAACCAATGTTCTGCTGCTGTAAAACTACTTCCCCCACTCTAGGTTGAATGATCCTAGGGCAATGAACTTGCCTAGTTTAAGTCACAGATTCCCCTCAAAAACACAGTATATTAGAGTCTCCTCCTGATTAAACAGGGGAGAGAAGGGTAAGGAGGGCAGTGTGCATTGCTCTAGTATAGCCCAGTCCTCCCTGTCTGGTAACATAAGTGAGAAAGGAGAGGTTGCATTGTACACTCCTCACATGACCTCATCAGTTCCAGCTGTTGTGTATAACATACCTAATAGTCACTGTCATACAGTCACCTTGTCTAGTAACAGACATGGAGGTGGGAGGGGTACAGTGTACACTCCTCACATGTGCCTCAGCAGTTCAGGCAGAGTTGTGTATAACTACAAAGGAGCTTGTGAGCCTGAAGACTGCAGACATAAGAAGCATGCAGGAGGCTACAGAGCTGTTTATAAATCCAACAACCCTCTGCATCCCCTCTTCAACAAAATGTGATGCCCAAGTTTTTTCGTGAGGGGAGACACACCTCCTGGAAGGAGAGACATCCCTGCTGACAGGAGAAAAAAACGCCCCCTGGGAGGAGTACACTCCTGCGATGAAGAGAACCCCCCCCCGGATTTAAATTCAATTTCCAGAAAATTGTGAAGGCCCAAATTTTTTAAAATTTAAAAAATTTTAAATCTTTTTGGGGGTAAGCAAAAACCCTTTGTGGGAAAAACGGGGAGTGCCGAAAAAAAGGTTATTTTACTTGTGAATAAAAATTTTTGTTCCCGAAATATTCTCAATGTTCCTTACATCAGTTCTTACTGGTATCCAACATGTTGGCAAGAAAATAGAAGATGAAGTCCCGGTGTGGCTTAAAACTTATCTCCTTTATTCAAAAAATCTCCATAAAAATGTGAATCATGGCAACTGGGAAAACGAAAAAATAAAACCTCCATGACTCGTTCAGGTCCTACCCGGGGACCCTTGATCACAGTATGCTGTTCATGTCAATATCATGCATATAAAAGCATTTCCAGGACTGGTGCTGGTAAAGGGACCACAAATAATAAGCGTGCATCTGAAGAAAACTAACAGTGTGTATGTACAAGACAGATAATAGGAACAAAACTTACTATATATAACGGTTTCTACATTAATCTAAATCCATTAAATAATTTTTAAAATTTAAACCTTTTGGTCTTTGTACATCTAATTCTGATATCCAGAAGGCTTTCTTTCGGTGTACCTGTTTTTCCCAGTCACCCCCTCTTTTAGGGGGGCTTACCCGTTAGCCCAAAAAATAAGAGTAGTGAATCCCTTTATATACCTCAATGAAGTGTTTGGCTGCACCGGAGGAGTGTGTGCTCCTTTTACTAATGTCATTAAGATGTTCAGCAATGTGGCTTTTTAGTTTTCTTATGGTGCTTTCCCAGCCATGATCCATATCATTGTAAGTGATGAGTTTTTTGTGACTTGGTCATGTCAAGCTTGGGGAGGAGAACACATAATAATTGGTAGGCTACATGATATGTAATGAATCTGAGAAAACACCTTCTAGTGAATCGAGTAAAATGAGGGCTTATTAAAATAACAACTTGTGTTGTAGGGAAGGGCAGTGTGAGTGGGTCAGTTATTTTTTAATATTCAGTTGGATCTTTTGTTTTTGAGCTCTCCAGGGCAAATGTTAAAAAAATAATCAACGTCAGGGGCTGTGGTGATGAGCCAAGGGTGCATTCATTTGTCCACTGAAATCAAATAATGACTTAGTCTAACACTCATGCATCTCTCAGTCTGCAGCTGGGGGGAACAAGTTGTTTATATCTGCAGTTCTTGGCGCCTATATCTTCAGGAGAAATGAATAGAAAGCAAGCAGCATGTGTGCCTTTTGAGCTCTGCCAAGCATCTCAGTATCGCCCTTGTGTATGAACTTTGCGATGATGTACACCCAATAAGGGTCCGGGTAGGCAGACAGGGGGTTTTGCATTTAAAAAATCTTGCATTTTTTTCGCTTTGATCCCCCCATTTGGTCCCAAATGGGTTACTTGTTCTTGTTTTTTAGTATTGTTGATTTGGTTTAAGGTAGACATTTCTTCCCGTTTTACAAAAATTGCTAATTATACATTTTTAGTTTTATTGGGAAAAAGCATTACTTCTGCCAAAGATCGTATAAAAATAGTAGCATGCAGTAGGAGAACAGCTTGAGCCATTACCATTAATTACATATCTCCAACAATATTCCTTTGCCCTCTTGTGTCATCTGTACTTTTTTCAGGTAGAGCTTTGTTTTCAGTGGAGAAGTTCAAAGAATGACATCACTATTACCAAAAAACAGACTGTTCTTAAACAACTATTGTTTCAAAACACTGTCAAGCATCAGTTTTGTGTTACAAAATGGTATCAACATATGATTTGGTAGTAGCTCAGCCAAGTGCTAAGGTTGAAGAGAAGCGGTCAGGGGGTTTATGCTGCCCTGTTACTATAACAGGATGAGTTAGGAATATCAGAAGAGATATAACAATCACTGCTATAGAACCACACACAGCATAACCAGGAAGAATAAATCTGAAGCTGCCTGTAGCTCTGTAACACAACATGTTGAGAGAAACCATTTAAGGATCCAGGATCTCTTCTTTGCTCAGAAAATTTTGCCCCAAAAATATAAAAACCCTAATTCACAGGTTCGTTCTCTCCCTCTTCCATCCTAGTCCCAGAACGGGAGCGAAACCTGAAGGGAAGACTTTCCTTAAACAGGCTTATTATGTGGCTTGTTTAATTGCATGAAAAACCATCAGTGTTTTTAAAATGTAATTTGCCTTTTTAGGACATTTTGGGCGAATTTTGTACGGCTGCACCCATTTTTATGGTGTCTTTCAGCCAAAAACTGGCGCAGCTCTGTTTCTGAGGATAGCGGCACATTAAAAAATTGGCGCTTTTTTGAGCGCGCGCTGACTTTTTATGCCCCCAAGATGTGCATTATGAGCGTGCACCACAACTGTATGATTTACAATTTTATAACTGGGGAGGAAAAAAAATGGGCGTTTTACTGCTTAACAGGCGCCCAAATTTAAAAAGTAGATTGCCTGAGCCCAAAGTTGTCATAATTGATCTACAATGCACCAAATCTATGATCCGCAGTAGAACAGGTCCATGCATTGTGGCGCATTCTACACTGCTTTAAAGCTATTTTTGGAAAATGGCCCCTATGCGCCTAGATCATACATGTCGCACTCAGTGTTTTGTTTTGATGACATTTTTTATTTAGTCTCGTTTTGTATATGGATTTTTCCTGCATTTTTCAAGGCCTTAATAAGGTCTTTAGCAAAAAAAAAAAAAAAACACTAGAAAATATACCATACCTAGACCATGCAGTTTGAAAAAAGTCACAGACCAAAACCACCCAAAAAATCAAATTACTATTAAAACAATTAAGACTAAAAAAAAATTAAAAAAAAACTCAAAGGACGAAAAGTCTGAAAATTGGGTCCCCCGAACCCCCCAGTTTTGGGTTTCTTTAAAATCATGTAAAGTGCCCCAAAAAAGTAAAACCCTTCAAAAATTTGGCCCGTGTTTGAATGCCCTCAATAGGAAATTTGCCTTTTGGGGGAACAAAGTTTCATTGCAATTAAAAATAAAAGTATAAAATTTTTAGGTGCTTTAATGCGCCAGTTTGGTAATGCGTTCATTTTTTTGAGAAATTGGGGGGGGTTTTTTTGGGGGGAAAATTTTTAAAAAAAAAAACCCAAATGGTTTGGGAAAAACCCCCCTGTGTTAATGAGAATTTTTTATTTTATAGGCTTTTTTTAAAAATGTGGGAAAAAACCCAATTTTTTGGGTGTTTTTAGAAATTTTTTGATTTTTTGTGGTCTTAATTGTTAATAAAAAAATTTTTTAAATTGATTTGATAAAAAAAAATGCAACAAAGAACACACAATTACATATAATTTTTTTAAGCAGAATAAAACAAAACAATGGAGGTTTAAGGGAGAAATGCCTGAGAAAAGCGTATCTCATTTGTGAAAAATGCCACTGATCCAAAAAAATAAAAAGCGAGTTTTGCCCAAAAAATAAAAAGGTGTTTAACCCCCCCTTTTCCTTTTGATTTCTTTTTCATTTCCCAAAAATTTTTTGAAAGTAACCCAAAACAAAAAAAAAGGTTAAAAAAGAGAGGCCCTCAATTACAATTGCTGTCTAAAAGTAAACTTAGACAGACAGGCAAAAAAAATGCACCAATTTTGTTACAGTGGCTCATGCTATTTGATAAATTTGGCGCAACTCTAAACGTGTCTAGTCTTTTTTTTAAAGTTGTTTATTTTTTGCCAAAATTTTTGTGTATTTTTTTGGTGGATATTCACGGTGAGACGATTTTTTCCCCCGAAAAAATCACACCCACTTATAGTAAACCCCCTCCCCCTTGCCAAAGAGGTTGCAAATAAATGTCTTATTCCCATAATAAATGTGTCTGCGACACACTGTGATATGCTACATCAAAGTTTTTGCCGCATTTTATGACACTTTTCTACCACAAACACAATAGTAAATGAAGGAGGGTGTTTTTCTTAATATCACGCAATGTCCTATGTATGTTTCTTGCATAAAGACATCATGAGAAATGGTTAAAGGGGTTTTGCCAAAAAGTGATTTCCTCACCTAACAGGGATACTCTGATCTAAAGTTTGAGAAACGGGCGTTGTTTTCTCAAGATTGTACCTGTCCTGTACCCGTTCTCGTACCCCCTCTGTGATGTCATCACTCCCCCTCCCTGCAGCTCCCCAGGTGATATCTTAGCTCTGTAGTTTGGGAAACATTGTTTGGTAATCCCCAGAGGATAAAATTTTGAAAAATCCTTTAAAGGTTTGTTTCTCCCCCTTATTTCACGAAGAAGAAATTCCAAGCAGTGTTTTTTTATTTTTCCGGACTGCTGCGGGAGAGGAGGAGGGCTGAGAAGGGAGCCCGGGAGTGTCTGCAATTTCCCCCAATAATTAAATTACAACCAGTGGATTCCTATACAAAAGCCAGGCTCTTTTTTTTCCCCCCTTCAAAGCTCCCTTTTGTTCCGTGCCAAACAGAAAGAAGAGCAAACAACGAAGCAGGACGAGTGTCCTTCGATCCCGGTTTGTAATGTAAACTTTAGGGAAATGGGCATCTTAGTCAGGCTGTGCTTCAAGGGTACATTTTATAAACAATTATTTGAAAAGGGGTTTAAAAACCCATTTTGGAGGATCCCCCTCAATTAAAATTTTGGAAAACCCCTTTTAAAAAAGGATTTTTTAGTCCCCAACATTGTTTTTTCCCTAGTTTCATTTTTATAAAAATGTCAAGGAGTAAGAGTTGCCTTTTGAAATAGAATCATTTATTCTTCCGGGGAGAGAGATGGGGCCTGTTTGGGTGCTAAAAGGAAAAAGAAGTTTTTCAAACCATACTTTTATTTTCCCCTCCATGCGCCCCCAAACATCATGCCGGGACTGAAATTTGGGTGGTTTTTATTTTTCGGTTTTCCCCTTTAAATAGTTTATCTTCATAATTTCTTGTGTAAAGTAACCTTTCAAAGTTTTATTTTTTTGTAGCTTTTTGGACAGTTGTCAAAAATTTTTTTTATTTTTTGAGACTTTCATTTTTGTTTTTTTCACACCCCTTTTAAAAACTGGATTTCTATTGACTTTGAAAATCTCGCCCTTTTCTATCTGGTTCCCGGGTCATGTTGTTTTCCGCGACACAGAGCCAAAATTTTACAAAAGAAGGAAAATTTGGGGTAGAATCCGACAGGGGGCTTGTTAAATCTTGACCCGGGCGCAAAAGGCAAAATTTTCCCCCTAAAAACGGCCCAGCTGGTTGGGTGTTTTTGCTGAAAATAGATTGGGGGCTCTTGAATGTTAAAAAAATACACGCAAGTCTATGTCATCTTTTTACTATTTGGTTTCCCGACCTGCCCGTTGGCATACATCAATGGTATTGTGCCCCTTGAAGTCATTATTGTGTCCAGCCGTTCTGCTAGAAGCCTTATTTGTTGACACAAAGGCAAAGGGCTCCAGGTCTTGTGGGACTGCTGATGAACCAGAGCTGTCCAAATATTAATTAATGGGAAATTGTTAATGGAAAAAAACAGCAAAGGCCCAGGGGGCCAGGGGGGATTTTTAAATGCAAAAGCATTTTTTGTGTTAATTAAAGGAGTAGTAAATTTCCCCAAAAAATTAAAGTAATTTTTTAGCCTATTAAAAATTTAAAAAGGGGCGATAAACTGGGGGGGTAGGTTTTTGGGTTTTTCTTAGCCTTTTAGGGAGGAGAAACCCGTTCAACTGAAAAAGGTTTTCGACTTTTATGCCAGTTAAAAACTAAAACTAATTTGCCCCGAATGTTTTGCTTTTTTTTAATTTATTTGAGAAGTATCAAAGATGTATTTGGTCTCATTCACCCCGGGAAAGATTTGTTTTTTGTCCAATCTCCTACCAAAAACCTCGATTAGGGGCAGTGGCTTAATGTTAAAACTGCCACTAGTTTAATAAGTCCGAGCACCTGATAATTCCCCCGCACCTGCCTCTCCTTCGGCACTACGCTATGCAATTGTGGGTTTTGATGGTTGCCATCACAGGCAGAGGCCTAACAATGGCCTCAGGTCTGTCTGTGATGTAGGCCTGATAAGTGGCGTAGTACTTTACAGTACAGTTATGTAATCACTCAGTCCAGTCCATAGAATAAATGAAAAAACAGATATTACCCTTTCCCATTATACATGCTTATTAGACAAAGCAAAAAATACATGTTTGGCATCACCAACCTGGACTCCATTTTTTATTGTATCAGATTTGAAAGGAAAGTGGCCTGTCAACACAACATATTTTTTCTATGTGCGGCTTATATAAGTGGCAATTAGGATTTATGGATGCGAGGAGAGATAATAAAAAAGAGAAATGGCCTGAACAAGTGGGCGTGCAGTCTGTAAAAAGGGACAACAAACTTAGCAACAGTCCCAGGTGGCAAAAGTTCACACTACATCAATAATCCGTAGTAAATGCCATGTGCAGCATGGGCTGGGAGTGACTCAATAAGGTCCTGATAGATTGTCTCCCGTATCTGGAGCAATTTTGACTGCAATGCATCCCACAGCTGCTGAAGGGGATGGATCCAGAGAGAGAACACGACCATTAAGGTGTTCCTACAGATGCTCAACTGGATTTAAAGTGTTGGGAATTAGAGATCCAGTGTAGTATTTGGAGTCATGTTCTTCCAACCAGTTTCAGACATTTTTATGTATATGATATGTAACATTGCCCTGCTGGAAGGACCCTTCCACCCTGGGGAAGACAATCAGCATGTATGGATGCCTGTGATCTCCATGGATAGATTCATACCTAAATCGACTGAGAATAGCTTCCACACGGGTGAGTGGGTTGAGAGAATGCCATGAAAACATTCCCCAGACCATAATACTGCCAGCACCAGAATGTGTTCATCCAGCATTGGTCCCAGGGTGTTTGTTCTTTGATTTTTCTTGGCTGAAATGCTAATGATGACAATCCATCCAATGAAACAGAAAATGTGACTATTTGGAGAGAAGGAAACCCTTTTCCAATCAGCTGAGGATGAATGCCGATACTGCCAGGAATATTGAACCCTTTTCTGCCAATGCAACTTTATTAGCCGAGGTGCAGTGATCATACATCTTAGGAGCACCATACCCAGTATGGTTCACTGAACTGTTGATTTAGACACACATCTAGTAGCCTCCTGGATCATATTGGTCGTGATCTGCAATTCGCATGGTGACATGTGTCCACTCATGATACATTTTCACCACAGCAACATGCAAACAGTTCAAAAATTGTGCAATTTCAGAAGTACTGCCACCTTTGCCCCAATAGTCATGCCTTTTTGCAACTCTTTTGCCAATAACATCAATGAGGGATATGTGTGCAGACTGCCTATTGCACATTTTATATACCCACTATACGAGACTTTCTTCACTGCAAACATTGAAAGTAGGAAGTGGTTATAAAAATTTGACTCAACTCTGCAGACAGAAAAATGGACAGACAGACAGACAGACAGACAGACAGACAGATAGATAGAGAGATAGATAGATAGATAGATAGATAGATAGATAGATAGATAAGATGCCTTGGAAATGAAATAAAGCACAATTTTTCAATTTTTACTGATTGTGAGTGCAAGCGGTTTTTCCCTTTTTTTCTAGTTAAGTAGACCCGTGACGGGGTTTTTGACTGTTTGCACCCAACTACATTTATTTTGATAGGTGCTGCCTTTTTCCTGTTTTTAGATAGATAGATATATAGATAGAATACAAAATTACTGTAGGAATGTATGAGTAAATGCAAATCTGTTGTGATTAGAGATGGGCGAAATTCCTGAAATTCGTTTCGTTCACTTCGCCGAATTTCTCGCAAAAAATAACTTCGTTCCGAATTACTCCAGCACGAATCACGTTAAAAATCAGCTATTTCCAGGCTGCACAGAGCCTGCAGGGTGCTGTAGAACGTTGTGCCATGCTTAAATATGCAGAGGGAGCTTGGTTTGGTCTTCATACAATGTTGTGTTTTAGTATGACACGCACATGACTGCCGCTGCTCTTAGAATCGCTTCACTCTAAAATTCCCTGGGCACTTAAGAGGGCAAAACTGACCAAAAAACTGAAGGGGGAATGTAGCCTGATAAAGTCATGCCAGTGAAAGCTGGAAAAAAACAAGCAGAGAGCTCAGGTGGCAACATTAGTGACAGAGTGTGGAGGTGACAGCGGCAGCCACAGCAGCATGAGGTCAGACAGTGACACAATGATATTCTGGAGGTGGCAAAAACAGGAGTAGGCCACAGAGTGGGACAATGACACAGTGTGGAGGTCATGGCAGCAGCCACAGCAGCAGCATGAGGTCAGACAGTGGCACAATGACAGAGTGTGTAGGTCATGGCAGCAGCCACAGCAGCAGCATGAGGTCAGACAGTGGCACAATGACACAGTGTGTAGGTCACGGCAGCAGCCACAGCAGCAGCATGAGGTCAGACAGTGGGACAATGACACAGTGCT